>OX940805.1:26163149-26348069 GCA_954870605.1 Acer campestre
GGTTCCCAACGGCCATTTTTTCTTCACCCCTTAATTTATCTTATTTGCAAAGCCACCCCTATCTACTATACTATAAATACACTCCACCCACCCCCCCCCCCCCCCCCCCCCCCCCCCCCCCCCTCTAACTTCATTATTCTTCACACCACTCTCATTCTCTCAACTTCTCTCAATCTCAAATTCTCAATTCTCTCTACATTCTACAATTTTATTTAATTCTCATTCATATATAAATTATTTCTTATATTTTTTTAATCATCAAATTAATTTACAATATTTATTTCTTCTATTTTTGACCATCATAAAAAAAAATTCACCACTATTATTTCAACAATATATTTTTTTCAATCATATATATATATATATTTACTTGCTTACCACTATTATTTCAACAAAAAAAAAATTTCAATCATATACATATATTTTTACTTGCTTACCACTCTTATTCCAACAATATAATTTTTTCAATAATATATATATATATATATTTTACTTGCTTACCAGTTACCACTCTTATTTCAACAATATATTTTTTTCAATCATTTTTTTTCTTATTTGCTTACCACTGTTATTCTAACAATATATTTTTTTCAATCATATATATATATATATATTTTACTTGCATACCACTCTTATTCCAAAAATATTTTTTTTTTCAATCATCTTTTTTTTTTTTACTCTATATTTTATTATTATTAATTTTTCAATGGCAAGTGGGGGAGATAGTTCAAGAAATGTGAACAAAGGAAAGGGTCCAATGCAAAACTTGTTGGAACACATTGGTGATGTTGTCACTTACGACGATGTGACTTTTCACCAGTTCCTTCAAGATCGGTTTGGATCCGATCCCCCTTCTAATCTTAATCCTAATCCTAATCCTAATCCCCCTCTAATAATTCCCGAGTTCGACGGACTCGACCCCCGCTCACAATACCCCCAATACTAATGAAAATCTATTTGACCCCCCAGCCCATTCGGATGATTTTTTTGCAAGTGAAGGTGAAGAAGAAAAGCCGATGAAGTCTGAACTCTTCAAAATGCATATGAAGAAAACTAAGTTAGATGATGGATGTTTCCAAATCCAGTGCAATTACTGCATCAAATCATACAAGGTTGCAAGAAACTTTGGATATGGCACGTTTTGGACCCATATAAAAAAAAATCACCCTTCTGAATACGCGGTGGTGAGTAACCAAACCCAAACTCCAGGTACACAACCTCTTCTAATCAATTATTTCATTACACGTCTAAAAAAATAGAGAACAATTAGCATTAATGGTTGCAACTGAACACTTACCTTTTGCTTTTGATTAGAAAATAGGTTTTATTAATTATTATCAAAATACATTAAATCTTGCAATGTAACGTGTTCCTAGAGCCACTTTCACATGTACACTAAATGACATTTACAAAAAAAAAAAAAAAAAAAAAAAAAAAAAAACCGATTGAAAACATTTTTTTCTCAATTTCAAGGTCGCGTTTTCGTATGTGCCGACGTATAAACCGATAATTTTGGTAGTCATTCATATTTGGGTGGCATATGTCATTATATGGACAATGACTGAGACATACAAAAAAGAATTCTTGCATTTTGTTTTTTCGATGACTCGCATTCAGTTCAAAATATTTTTCAACTCCTTAAAATTATTTTTCAAGAGTATAATATCCTAAACAAAACTTTTGCTATTGGCTTTAATAATGCTGCAAGCAAATACTGCATCTATTCCTATGTTATAGGATTTGTGCAATCCCTATTTTGAGGGTAAATTATTTCATCAACGTTGTGCATATCATGTTTTAAATTTGTGTGTTCAAGCTGGATTAGCAGGGCTTTCTACTTTTATTAGACCAATTAGAGATAGTATTAACTATATCTGGAGGCATAACAAAATCCAGAAACAATGGTTAAAATATTGCTCTCAGAATAATATGCGTCCCAAAAAAAAAATTCAAGATATTACCACTCGTTGGAATTCAACTAATTATAAGTTGCTTAGTGAAAGTGTTGAGTATAGGGATTTATTAGTTTCTTTTATTACTTATAATGTTCCTTCAATTTCTCTTCAATTGAACCATTGGGATACATGTATAAAAATTCTTGAATTGTTATGTGTTTTTAATAATGCTACCATCGCTTTATCTGGTGTTTACTATCCCACTAATCATTTATTTCTTATTCAAAGTGTTAATATTGTTGGTGCATTTAATGATTATGATTTTGATGTTCAATTGAGTCCATGTGTTGTTGCCATGAAGATAAAATGGTTACAATATTATGGAGAGATTCCAAATATTTACTTGCTTGCATCATGTTTAGATCCACGCTTTAAATTTGAATGTTTGCAAGAATATTTAACTAATTATTACAAATGTTTAGATTTAGAAGTTGATGTTCTTCAGTATTGTAATTCCGTTAAGAAATTGTTTTATGAATTATACGATGAATATCTTAGAATGTATGATCCGTCTTTGAATGTGCCGGTTTCACAACCCCAACCCACATCTGGTGGTACTAATAATTCTACAAAATTTCAATTAAGGGGTTTAGGGGATCAACTGTTTTCCCAAATAACCAAAAAATTACGAACATCTTCTTCATCCTCAACGATCTCTGAGCTTGACCGGTATTTAGAAGACACTCATAAATTTTCAGATGAAGAATTTAGTCTTCAGGTTTGGTGGAAGAGTCATCAATAAGATTATCCAATTTTGGCTATTATTTCTAAACAAATTCTTGGAACGCTGATTTCTACAGTTGCTGTGGAACAAGAATTTAGTGCAGGTGGAAATATTTTGGACCCAAGATGGTCATCTATGTCTCCACAATCACTTGAAATCCAGGCGTGTGTTGATGATAGGACAAAGGCAAAATATAGACAACAAGAACTCTAGCTAGAGATAGGGAATGACTTCTTCGAAGATGAACAAACCACGGGAACAGAAGGCGGTGAATAGATTCTGTTCCAACTTCCAACCTCCAACCTCCAACCTCCAACCTCCAACACTGAGCAACTAATTAAAGGTACAAGAACTACGTGGCATTTGATTCCTCTACATTGATGGAGGATACGTAGACAACTTAATTGTGGTAAAAAATTAAGTGCAAGGCCGGTATTTTTTTTTTTTTAATTTTTAATTTTAACTTTATTACATTGTAATATGAGGAAATAGGGGTTTTTAGTAAAAAATTATAGGGCTTTATTGTTTTTGTCAACAAAATAGCTGTGAAGACAAAATTACCCTTATTTTTTTTCTTTACCTCTTCTCTCTCCTTTTCTCTCTCATTTCATAGTAGACATTTATTGTTTTTTCTTTCTCTCTCACAGTCCTCACCGTCACTCCTTCTTCTCTCCTCCTCTCCTCCTCTCTCCTCCATCTTCTCTCTTTCTCTCCTCTATTGTTTTTGGGTTGGAAAAATGTGTGCGTTTTATAAGTGGTGTGTGTAATTGTTTATTATTGGTGTGTTTAATTGGTCAATACTTGTGTGTTTAAATGATGTAAACTGGTGTGTGTAATAGGCGTAAATCAATTAAACACACTAGGGCAACCCAATTAAACACACCAGGGCAAATCAATTAAACACACCAACGAACCCAATTAAACACACCATGTGTAAATCAATTAAACACACCAGTTATAAATCAATTAAACACACCAAGGCAACCCCATTAAACACACCAGGTGTAAATCAGTTAAACACATTAGGGTAACCCAATTAAACACACCAGGTGTAAATCAATTAAACACATCAGGGCAACCCAATTAAACACATCAGGACAAATCAATTAAACATATCAATGCAACTCAATTAAACACACTAGGGGACCCAATTAAACACACCAGGGGACCCAATTAAACACACCAAGGCTGACCAATTAAACACACCAGGTGTAAACCAATTAAACACACCGGTTATAAATCAATTAAACACACCAGGGCAAGACCAAATTAAACACACCAAGAAACACAATTAAACACATTCGGGAAGAAGAAAAAGAAGAAGAAGAAGATGAATGTCTAGGAAGAAGAAGAAGAAAATGAAAAACAAAATATAGAAAAAAAAGATTGTTTTTTTCGGGAAGAAGAAGAAGAAAAAAAAAAGTGAAATTTTTTATTTATTTATAAAGAAGGGTAATCTTGTCCAAAAAGTGGATATTTTAACAAAAAACAATAAAAATGATAATCTTTGACAAATACAATAAACCCACTAATTTTTTGGCTAGTTTTAAAGTTCTCTCTTGTAATATTGTATATTTGAATTCAAGCATTCAAGACCAATTTTTTATTTTTTATTTTTTATTTTTTGTGAAATTGTAAAGTTGTATTTATTAATAAATGTCAATTTCTTTTCTTTTAAATATTGTGAAATACTTAAATACTTCAATTAAAAATGTTTGTAAATATTTTTTTATTTAAAAATTTGTTCATTGAAATTATGATTGGGAAGTATTAATATTTATTGGGAAGAATTAATATTTGAAAAAAAAAAAAAAAACCGAAACCGGACCAAACCGAAACCGTGAAACCGCCAAACCGTCAGTTTGAAATTGGTACCAAACTGATGGTTCCGATTTCGGTTTTAGTTTCGGGTGGCCACAAAACCGAAACTGTCGATTTTGGTCCGAAACCGAACTGTGGCCACCACTCTGAGTCTCCACCCACCGTGGACCCCATCATCTACCAAGTACCATATGTGGACCATATGTGGTTGACAACTTGACACCTTAGCCATACTTATGTTCTTATATTATTTTTTCTTGAGTTATCACTTATCAGATTTGGGTTTTGATTTTTAATTTTTTATATTATTTTTTTCTTGGGCCTTATCACTTACAGCTTGATACCATTCTTATTCCTCTCAAACTCATTCTACATTTCTACTATTCAAGTTTCACCATTTCAATCTCTCTCACCATCTTCACGACATCTCTCTCTCCATCTTCACTGCTTCTCATTCTTCTTTTTCAGCTTTAGTTTTTTGTTTCTTTTTTTGTTTCTATTTCTCTAAACTAAGAAAACACCCTACATGGACGACGACGGCAGCTCCGACGACGGCGATGGTGGTTGCAGCTTAATTTTTTTTTCTTAAACGATTTGGCCGATTAATAGGAGATATAAATCGGTCTAGGCGGCCGATTAATCGGAATTAGTCACCGACTAGTCGCTCAGCAGCCTAGGAAAGCCGAATAACCCCTACTCGCGGCGGCCGGCACCGCCTAGGCCGATTACTAGAACACTGTTAAAATCACTATCTGTAAAATCATGTAAAACACTAACCAAGTGCTGTTTTTTTGAAACAAAACAACTATATCCAATACTTGTTCAAAAATAAACCAAACAACATAAAATGAATCCAAAGCAATTCAGTGATTCAGTGATTTGATTACCTGAGAGAGCCAATGGAGACTGTAAGATGAGAAAACAAAATGAAGGAAACTGGGAGGAAATAGCCTGCAATAATAGGATCCAGGAACTGCTGCTATAAAGCATGACAACACAGACTCATGATCTTGATCATGATGATCCTTTCTCAATTTCTTCAATTTCTCATAAAAGCTTGGCAAAGATTTGAAGACGGTGTTGAAATCATTACCAGGAAGATCATTCAGGAACACCTGCAACGCCGGAGGCTTATGATTGTGTTTCCGGGCAACCTTATAAAGGGCCTCTGCAGCCTCCCACGTGGGAGTCAGAGCATTAGGCCCTGAAGAACAACCCATATCTGCAAACCTCATGCAGTCTTCAGGAAAAATGTTGTTATAAAGCTCAGCAATGCTTTCTTGAAGGAAAGGCTTTGCTTTCAAGATGACTTGTTTCTGAAAAACCCAAAAATATATATATATATATATACAAAATTTGGTGAAAATTCATTAATTAGTAGATCAATGTAAAAAATAAAAAAATAAAAAAATATATGATATTTTGAGAGAGAGAGAGAGAGAGAGAGAGACTTGTTGTCCTGAGTTTTTAGCATAGCTATTGTCTCCTTCTCCTTCATTCATATGCAGAACATTTTGTAACTCCTCCATTGATGGTCTTCTGGGACTGGGCGGATTTTTTAGGTTCTTTTGGATCAGAAATTATCTATTTGTGGGATACGGATATTGTCCCCATTTTTTAGATTTTGTTTTGAACATTAAAAATTATTGGTGGTGGAACAATGAATTGATAATGCATCAAATACGGCAAATTTTCTCTCATGACTTTCACGAGCACACAGCTTTTGACATCTTTGAAGATGATACTAATTAACATCACTGCACTTTTGTCATTTCAATCACTTCAATCATATTAATACATGTGGATGTGGTAAAAGAGCAAGTGATATGTATTAATATAGTGAAGGTATATTAAAAGTGTGTTCATAAAAGAAAAATTATAAAACATGGTATCTAGTTCTTCAAATATATATATATAATATTGGTATCTAGTTCTTAAAAAGAAAACGGTTCGAATCTTACCAACGACAGAAGTTTCGAAAAAACATACTATAAAGTAGAAAGTTGTCAAATTAACATTATACCTGACATTTTCACTTCTACCTACTTCTCTATCTAACTTGGCAGGAAAAAAAATTCTGAACAAGAAATTTTTTTTTAAATATATATATATATATATTTATTGCTTATATTTAAGATTGTATTCTTAAACCATCTCCAATAGAGAGCTATATTTTCATTTTAAGTCTCAAAACCTTTCCCAATAAAGAGTTAAATGAGAGTTAAAATAGGCTAAGAGTTATTTGAGTGAGTTACATTTAGTAAGAGTAATTATACATTGTCCAAATTTGGTGCTCAAATGATGTGGCAACACTTTAGACCATTCATTTAAATCATACAAATTTAATACAATTTGGGCAATGTAGTATTCTCATAAAAGTGAGAGTGAGAGTTATATGATGGGAACCCATGTTTAAGGTGGTGGGGCACAAATATTGTATGAATAAAATAGTTATATTTTTGTTTTGTTTTTTTTTTTTTTTTTGTGGGACTCATACCATAATTAATAGAGATGTATTTGTGGGATCCAATTGGATTTGTTAACCGTTGGAGATAGAAGGATCAGATTTGTTGACCGTTGGAGATGGAAAAATCAGATTTGTTGACCATTAGAGATGAACCGTTTATAATTTTTCCAACATTAAAATTTGAAATAAATTAATTTTTTATCAAAAAAAATATTAGAAAATCAACAAAAATTCAAAATAAATTATAAAAAATTATGTTAAGTGTATTTATGTATGTGTTTATGCATGTAATTTTTCTTTATGTTTGTGTTTATGTTAAGTGTATTCTAATCTATAAAATTTAAATTTTATGATGTTTCTTTATTTAAAAATTAAAATTTTCAATATTATCAAATTTGGTAATTATTTAAAAATATTTAAAAATATTAGATATTAGTACCATTTTAAATATCTCATTGAGAAATTTACAATGGTATTATTTTTATCAACATTAAAGTTTATAAATTATAATTTATTGACCACTTATTATAAATTTGACATAATTAAATTTGTCACAAAAATATCACTCTCAACACCACTAGAACAAAAGTACATATAAACATCACTCTCACCATTATTTGAGACCCAAATATAACTCTAGCTCTCACTCTCTATTGGAGATGGTCATAGCAAGTTATACTTATTTTTTAGAGGAAATAGGGGTTTTTATCCAAAAATTATGGGGATTTATTGTTTTTGTCATTAAATAGGCTGTGAGGACATAATTGCCCTTTTTTTTTTCTTAATCTCTTCTACCTCCTTTCTCTCACTCATTTCACGCCTCCCTCTTCTCTCACCTTTCTCTCTCCTTTCTCTCTCCATTCACGCCTCCTCCTCCTCCTTCTTCTTCTTTCTCTCCTCCTCTCTCCTCCTCTTTCCTTCTTCTTTCACGCCTCCTCCTTCATTTTCTTCTTCTCCTCCTCTTTCTCTTTCTCTTTTTTATTTTTCCAGATTTAAAAAAAAAAGACAGATTTTTTTAAATAAATAATTTTCAGATCGGATGACCAATCTTCCCTCCTCCTTCTTCTTCTCTTTTTCTCTCTCTTCTCTTTCTCTTTCACATTTTTTCCAAAAAAAAAATTATTTCATTTTTTTTTTTGAAATTTTTTTCAGATTTTGTTTTTGTTTAAAATTATTTCCAGATCTTTTTTTAAAAAAAAAAATTAGGTTTTTTTTTTTGTTGAAAAAATTCCAGATTTTTTCAAAAAATTTCAGATTTTTTTTTTAAAATTCAGATCATGTTTGTTAATTTTTATTTTTTTTTCAGATTTTGTTCAATTAAGTACACCAGACCACCGATTAAACACACCAGTTGTAATCAATTAAACACACCAGACCAATTAAGCACACTAGGTGTAAACCAATTAAACACACCGGGCAAAACAAATTAAACACACTAGTCAAAATAAATTAAACTCACAACACACTAGGGCAAAAACAATTAAACACACCAGTGCAAAACAAATTAAACACACCAGACAAAATGAATCAAACCCACCAGAGTAAAAATAATTAAACACACCAGTTGTAATCAATTAAACACATCAGACCACCAATTAAACACATCAGACCACCAACTAAACACATCAAGAAACAAAAAAAAAAACAAAAAAAACAAAAAAAAAAAAAAAAAAAAACCAAAAACAAAAAGATCGTTCCGGTGTGTTTAATTCGTTTTGCCTGATGTGTTTAATCGTTCTTGCCCTAGTGTGTTTAATGAGTTTTGTCTGGTGTGTTTAATTGGTGGTATGGTGTGTTTAATTCATTTTATCCTGGTGTGTTTAATTGTTTTTGCCCTGGTGTTTTTAATTCATTTTGTCTGGTGTGTTTAATTCGTTTGCCTGGTTTGTTTAATTCGTGACCTGGTGTGTTTAATTCGTTTTGTACTGGTATGTTTAATTGTTTTTGCCCTAGTGTGTGTAATGAGTTTTGCCTGGTGTGTTTAATTGGTGGTCTGGTATGTTTAATTCGTTTTTGCCCTAGTATATTTAATGAGTTTTGTCTGGTGTGTTTAATTGGTGGTCTGGTGTGTTTAATTCGTTTTACCCTGGTATGTTTAATTGTTTTTGCCCTGGTGTGTTTAATTCATTTTGTCTGGTGTGTTTAATTCGTTTGCCTGGTGTGTTTAATTCGTGATCTGGTGTGTTTAATTCGTTTTGTACTTGTGTGTTTAATTATTTTTGCCCCAGTGTGTTTAATGAGTTTTACCTGGTGTGTTTAATTGGTGGTTTGGTGTGTTTAATTCGTTTTGCCCTGGTGTGTTTAATTGTTTTTGCCCTGGTGTGTTTAATTCATTTTGTATAGTATGTTTAATTCGTTTGCCTAGTGTGTTTAATTCGTGACCTGGTGTGTTTAAACAAAATAAAATCTGAATTTTTTTTTTTTTGAAAAAGATCAAATCCGAAAATCTATTTTTTTTTTAACAAAAACACAACTCTCACTATTTATAAAAACAACCACAACCACAAATCTGAAATTTTTTTAAGCACAACCATAACACAAACTCAAATCCAAACCTTTTTAAAAAAATCTGAAAAATATTTCAAAAAAAAAAAAACTGAAATTTAAAAAAAATCTGGGAAATTTCAAAATAATAATAAATAAAAAAACTGATTTTTTTTTTAAAAAAAATCTTGGTTTGGAAAAAATCTTGAAAAAAATGAGAAAGAGAAAGAGAAGAAGAAGGAGGAGAAGGAGGAGAGAAAGTGAGAAGACAGAGGAGAGAGGAGGAGAGAGAGAGAAGAAGGAGAGAAAGAAGAAGAAAAAGGTGGCGTGAGAAAAGGAGAGAGAGAAAGAGGAAAAAAAATTATAAAGAAGGGCAATCTTGTCCAAAAAGTGGTTATTTTTACAAAAACAATAAAAATAATAATTTTGGACAAAAATAATAAACTCACTAATTTTTTGGCTACTTATGAAGTTCTCCCTATTTTTCATATATTAACTTTGGGAACCCAAATTTTGACCGGTTTAAAACCGAATCCTTAAAAACCTTAAAAACACACAAATGAGTTGTTAAACTATATACATGTTTTATAGTTATTTTTTCATTTGATATTTTTGTTGCTTATATTTACAATAAACTTGTGTTTTTAACTCAATTTATGCTTCTTCTTTTTTTTTAGATTAACTATAAGAATTCAAGCTTTGGCGATATCCACTGTTTCAGATTGAAACCATATTCGTCGAAATTAACAAAACGAGTTTCTAATATTCAACTATTGTAGCCATTTTTTCATTTGATCGTTTTTGTTACTTGTATATGATCTTAAACTTGTGTTCTTAATCCAATTTATACTCATTAATCTCGAGTTTCAACAATTTCAACAATTTCGGTTTGAAACCGAATCCATCAAAAACACAAAAATGAGCTTTTATATTATGTGCAAGTTTTAAAGCTATTACTCTTTTTCATTGAGTAATGCTATTGAGTAATACTAGACGTCTCAATTTTTTTTTTTCCAAATTTTATCCTAAGTGATGCGGTTTGTGAGGTGTAAGCATATTATAAATTTTGAGATTATATGGTGACTGATGTGATGTTGACACCTCACGTACTATATCATTTGGGACATAATTCGGGAAAACAAATTGGGACGTCTAGCATTACGCTTTTTCATTTGATATTTTTGTTGCTTATATTTACAAAAAACTTGTGTTTTTAGCTCAATTTATATTTATTTTTTGGAGCTTAACTATGAGAATCCAAGTTTCGGCGATTTAAACAGTTTCGATTTAAAACCAGATCTGTCGAAATTACTTAAATGGGGATTCTTATATATAAGCATTGTAGTCTTTTTTTTTTTTCTTTTTTTTTCATTTGATGGTTTTGTTGCTTATATTTACATAAATTTGTGTTCTTAATCTAATTTATACTCATTAATCTCGAGTTTGGGTGGTTTTAGTCATTTTTTCATTTGATCATTTTTGTTACTCTTTTTGTATCTTAACTTTGAGAATCCGAGTTTTTATAGTTTCGGTTTGAAACTGAATATATCGAAACTACAGAAATTGACTCTTATATTATAATGAAAGTTTTGTAGCCATATTTTCATTTGATCATTTTTATTGTTTATATTTACATTAACAATAATTGTACTTTGCCCAAATTTCTTGTCCAACCCAAATGATGTGGCATCACTGTAATCTATTCATTTAAATTGTATTATATTTGTATGATTTAAATAAATTGATTATAGTGATGCCACATCATTTTGGCATCAAATTATGTTAAGTAGCATTACTCTTATACTAAACTTGTAGTTTTAATCCAATTTATTCTCATTTTTTGAGGGGGTGTATTCAATCATGATTTGATTGAAATCTATAGGATTTTAGAAATCTAAGTGTATTGGATTTAGATTTGTAAAGAATCCATCAAAGTTTGGGGTATTCAATCCAAACTTTGACGGATTCCAAACAAATCCAATGAAATCAGGTATGTTCAATCCAGACTTCTAAGAAATCCAAACAAATCTGGATGTATTCAAAAATCATGGATTTAGATGGATTTGTTTAAGTGATGGATTTTAAAATGGAAAGTATAAATAGAAAAGGGCCTTCACAAATCTTGACAAATCTTATTATCTTAGCCTATACTAAAAGATTTGTAAGGATTTCACACCCTCTCTCCGAGCTCTCAAAAAGAAAACACAATTGAATTTCCAAAATAGGGATTTTTTTTTAGCCCTTTAGTTAACGATGATTGTTTTTTTTTTTTTTAAATATCAAAGGTCTCGGACTTCGTCCAGACACCTATCCGCCTGTCCCCAACTGCATGACACGCCATGACCTATTTGTTGATTGTTGTGGAGTAGGACAGATAAGAAACTCTGGCTCAGATGCAAGCTGGTAAATCAAAAGTCACCCTAACCTGGGTAGGATTCGAACTACTTGCTTGGATTTCTTTCCAAGCCCTATGCTTATCTTCCACCAGCTGAGCTAAGGCCCTGAGGGCTGGCCTCAAGAATTTGATACTAGGGGGAATGAAACCCATGACATTGCGCCTAACCACACATCACAAGCTCGCCCATATTGCTAGGCCAAACCCCTTGAGGTTAAAAAGATGATTGTTACTGAGAAGCAAAAATGGACTTTTTTTCCCTTAATTAATGACGACTGTTACTCAAAAATATTGGTCATTTTGTCCCTTCTGTCAAGTTTTCCATCTAAAATCCATTTGACTGTTAAATAAAAAATTAAAACGCCTCCATTAAGAATTGAACCTTTGACCCTAGGCTAAAACCCATACACTCTAACCAACTGAGCTACTCTAGCTTATTGTTAGAGTTTTGTTGATTTAAATGTGTGTGTGTGTGTGTGTATATATATATATAATTTGTTTAAAATAATTTAAATATGTTTATATAATTTAAAATAAACTCATATATAATTGAAAATAAACTTATATATATAATTTAAAATAAACTCATATTTAATAATAATATATAAAAACATATTTATGAAAAAGAAAAAAGAAAAAAAAAACAAAAGGAAACAAAAAAAAAAGGATTATTATTGTTGTTGTTGTTGTTGTTGTTTTGAATTTTTTTTTTCCCTTTTCAATTTATTGGCTTTGATTTTCTGGGGTTTTTTTTTTTATCAAATTGAAATAATTTATTTTTTGAAAAGGAAAAAAAATGAAAAAAAAATGAAAAAAAAAATTTACAGGCTTTGATTTTCTGGATTTTAAAGGTTTCCTTTTGTTTGTTTTTTTCCTCTTTCAAAAATCTGTTTTGATATATTATTATTAAATATGAGTTTATTTTAAATTATATAACTATATATATATATATATACACACGCACACATTTAAATCAATAAACCATTAACAATGGGTTGGAGCAGCAAGTTGATTAATTGTTAGAGTAGCGAGTTGGTTAGAGTTTGAGTCTTTTAACCACAAGGTTAAAGGTTCAACTCTTGATGGAGGTGTCTTAATTTTTTAATTAATGGTCAAAGAGATTTTGGATGGAAAACTTGACAGAAGAGGTAAAATGATCAATATTTTGGGTTTCAGGGGGTTGATTGACCATTATTGAAACTAGAGGGATCGGTTTATCTAATATGACAAACATCGGGGGGGAAATGATAATATCCCTTGCCATTAAGAAGCAATAATAGACTTTTTCCCCGCTTAATTAATGATGATTGTTACTGAGAAGCAAACATGGTGATGACCAAAGAAGAAGGAAATATGGGTCCAAATCTCTCAAAAAAGAAGATTTCTTGATTTTTTTTTTTTCTTTAATTGAAGAACTATGTTGATGTTTCCGGATCTTCCAAAAAAAATTTGAGAAAGAAGAAGATAGGAGATTTGGTTTCCAAATCTCAAAAAAAAAAAAAAAAAAAAAAAAAAAAAAAAAAAAATTCTTTTTCTTTTTTTTTTCTTTTCCTTAATTGATGTTAATAATCACTAGAAAAAGAAAAATTAACGATTTTATTTTATTTTCTTTAATTTGTTTACGAAAAGAAGAAGATGGAGATTTGGTTTCCATACCAAATCGTCCAAAAAAAAGGTTCTTCATTTTTTTATTTAATTTTTTTTTTCTTAACTAATGTTCTTTTCTATGTAAAAGTCCGATGAACTCTAACGAATTATTTACACAATCCTGACAAAATCTATATAGAATCTATGGGATTTGTAAATTCCATCAAAATCCATCACTTAAAACAAATTCATCAAACTCCAACCAAATATAAATTAAATACACCCCTTTTAGTTTAACTTCAAGGAACCAAGTTTTGAGGTTGCGAATCCCCCCAAACTACAAAATATATTGAGAACCACAAGATAATTAGAACTAATAATCATAATAGGCACAAATCCAATTGGTCCTGTTTATGCCAAATCCAATCCAACAAGACCATACAAATGTTAGTTTTGAAAAGCATTTAAAACATTGAAAAACCAATCTTTTGAAACTAGACACCTTACTCCATTCAACAACACCATATCTAACACTTCTCTAAGAGAAGGATGAGAGCTTCTCAAATGGTCAACCATCATGCTAAGACATGCACATCATCATACAAGCGTGGACATTTCCAATCTCACAAATGGAAGCGAATTACATTACAAAAAATCACACTTAGATCTAACAATGAAGTGCAAGTGTGATTGTGTAAATGATGCACATATATAAGCAATTAGAACACAAATGCAAGATGAACAAAGTATGCATGTAGTGTGTGTGTGTGTGCACCTAAACTCTTCAAGAGACAAAGTCAAGTGAGTATACATTTCGCTCTTGAAGTGACGGAGATGCTTGGAAGCTTGCCAACGAGATCCTAAGCTACCCATTACAAAATCATCCACAATGTGGTTTGTTATGAAATAAGCCAATTATAAAATAGAGACCCTTACAATATTTCATGACAAAATCACCACTCACAAAAATTCCTCACAAAACAAAAATAAAGCTATTGTCAGCAAGAGTGCATTCTACGTTATAATAAGAGATACCTAAGATACTAAGTCTTCAAGGTATTCAATCTCTTCGTAGATCATCATACCTACACACAATAACAAGAAAACACTTTCCAAGAACAAATGCATATGAGGTGCACAAACATAAAGAGCATTTGCACTCAATAACAATAAAACAATGCAAAGTAAAGCATGTTCTCATTTGATTGTTTTTGTTGATTATTTTTACTTTGAACTTATATTCTTAATACAATGTATACTTATTTTTTGTGGCTTAACTTTAAAAACCCAAGTTTTGAAGGTTTCGATTTGAAATCGAATCCGTCAAAACCACAAAAACAAGTTTTTATATTATATGTAAGTTTCGTAGCCATTTTTTATTTATTTAATTGTTTTGTTGCTTATATTTACATTAAACATGTGTTCTTAGCATAATTTATACACATTTTTTGCAATTTAACGATGAGAACCTAAGTTCTAGCGATTTTGACAATTTCGGTTTGAAATTGAATCCGTTGAAACTAAATGAATTTTTATATGCAAGTATTATAGCTATTTTTTTTTTTCATTTGATCGTTTTTGTTGTTTATATTTATTTTTCTTATTCCAATTTATACACATTAATCCTGATTTTCAACGGTTTCGATGGTTTCGATTTGAAAACAAATCCGTCAAAACTACAAAAATGAGTTCTTATACTATATGCAAGTCTTGTATCTATTTTTTTATTTGATCATTTTTGTTGCTTCTATTTACAATAAACTTGTGTTCTTAGTCTATATTATATTTGTTTTTTGTATCTTAAATATGAAAATCCAAGTTTTGATAGTTTCGGCTTGAAACTGAATCCATTGAAACCAAATAAATGATTCCAGCCGTTTTTTATTCTTGCCCGTCACGGTTTCGATGCATGGGCGCGTCACAAGTCGGCAAAGTAAGTGAACAAACACGTACTAAGTCGACTAGTGATGTGCCTAGCACATCACTCTACAAGTCAAAATTCACACACCAAGTAAGGCACCGTTTGATATTGTTTTTTAGAAGTTAAACTCTGATTATTTAATAATTTTGATATAAAAAAGATGTTTAGTAAAATTTTCAAAAGTGATTATTTGAGAATTTAGGTTGATTTGGCAGCAATCTTAAGAAGCATGTGAGAGTTACTTTTGTAAAGCGATTATGATAGAATCTACCGTCTAATTTAGTGAATATTTTTAAAGACTAAATTATCCATATTGATTTAACATAAATACAAATATATCTCATGTTTAATTTCGTATAACTCAATTTTATTAGTTCATCATTGATTTGATTAAATATAAGATTAATTAAAATATTTAAAAAAATAATTTGTTCATCTTCTCAACCCAATTCTGGAACAAACACCCAAACTTAGAACTTAGAACAAACCTCTAAAACTCATCTTTTTTGCCATCTACTTCTTCTTATCTATCCTTCTTCTTCTTTACCATAATAAACTCACCCAAAAATACAATCAATAAAAATTATAAAAATATATAAGTGATAAAGATTGAAGTGTTGTAGCTACAGGTGTGTCAAGCAAAAGAAAACAAAGAATATTGCAGTGAAAAGAAAAGAAAGGTGTAAAGGAAGAAGCACCCATTTTTTTTGTTTTTTATTTTTTTAGACCCGGTGCTGTCAAACCCTAGATTTTTCAGTTGCCATGGGAGATTGAGATTGAGAGGTGTGAAAAGAAAATTTTGCTTCGCTTGAGAATTCAATTTCATGTCTGTTTTAAAGGTAAAGTTTATCAAATGTATGAATATTGTTTTTCAATCCACATCAATTTCAATAGCAGCATTAACCAAACAGTTGTCTAGTGCTGGCAAAACGGGCCGGGCCCTGACAGGCGGCCCGGCCTAGCCCGGCCCGGCCCGCTAGCTTAACAGGCCAGGCCCAAGCCCGTTAAGCTAGTGGGCCAGGCCGAGCCCGATGTGTGGAGTTCGCGGGCCGGGCCCAGTAAGGCCCGCCAGGCCCGTGGACTCTAAAAAAAATTACAAAATTGGATTCTGGCGGGCCTTAATGGGTCGGCCCATGGGCCCGGCTCACAGGCTGCCCACGGGCGGCCTATCAGGCCCGCCAGAATTCAAATTCAAAATTATTTTTTTTCAAAATTTGAATTTGAGGGGTTGCTTTTGTAATTGGCCAGGTGGCCGTTGGTGACTGTTGGGGGGTGGAAAAAAAATTCAAAACTTTAAAAAATTACACTTTTTTAAATCTTTTACAATTTTTTCCAATTATACCATAACCTAACATTTTCCTATAAATACTCCCATCACTCTCACCTCATTCTCTACATTTTCTCTACTTCCCTACTCTCTTATTCTCTCTATTCTCTACAATCTCCAACATCTCTCACTCACTCTTTCAACAATTTTGTAATTTATTTTATTTATTTAATATATTATTTATATACTATATACTATACACTATACACTATAAACTATACATTATATATTATATATTTACATACCTCCCACTCTCTAGTCTCTGCATATTCTAAGGCTCTTACTCAAAGGTATTGTCTTGTTTTTTTTTTTTCTTGGTAAGGTTTTTAACGAGACAATCATGATTTGTAATTTATACTTTTCAACACAAATTTAATACGAAATTACAAAAATATTATTCATCGAAAGCTAATTAAGTGTTGTATGAAATGAAGAATGTTATATTTCATATTAAAATTATTACATTAATAATTACACAACATTATTAGTTTATTACAATGTATTAAAAAAATGTTTTTAAAAAAAAATTCGAAGCCCGTTAAGGCCGTAACGGGCCGGCCCGTTTAGGCCCGACAGGGCCTGGCCCGCGAAAGGCTCGGCCCAGCCTGGGCCCGACCTGTCCCATAACAGGCTTGGGCCCAGGCCGGGTTCACCATTTCACCTAATGGGCCGGCCCGGCACGGCCCGTTTTGCCAGCACTACAGTTGTCTGATTAACTTCACAGCAGATTATTTCTTCAACACAGCTAATAGTGATTATTTTAAAAGCTACAACAATACCAAACTTGTCCTAAATCGTATATGTGTTCCTAGATTGCTTAACAAATCAAAGATGACACTCATGATCTTGATGTAATGATGAGTTCCCAAACTATTCAATTTTTCATAGAACCAAAACACAACAAAGAGAGCACATAAAGTTCATTTTTTTGTTAGAGAAATGAGCATATTTGTGAGCATTCCTAGACCCTTTTCCATGCTATCCTTTGCTCTGATAGACAATCTCTTGAATAAATCATCCAATATGGAGTTGCCAAAATGGCCGGCCAGAATTGGCTCTGTGACAGATCTGATGACCTTAAGTGCTTGCTTGACTCTTGTATCTAAGCTGTTGTCACCATTAATGTCTACCGAGCCTGCATCCCAGCTAAGTTCGAATTTTTCGAGCAAATTGATGTTGTATGATCCTTCTCTTTCAATCACATGCTGTATTTCTTCAAAAGAAGGTGCATACAATGGTACATTGAATGTGTCTAGTTTCCATTCTTCAACTATACCCTACAACAAATCGAAAATATTGGTAGGTTGAACTACATTGTTTTATTATACAGAAGTATCATTTAAACATGATGATATGATATATTTGTCATTTGTCAATGAAGAAATTTTGTAAGATGAAATTCGCTAAATCATGTAAGACAACATAAGATGAGTGAAAGAGAAGTACCTCAGAGACCATTGCTTCCAATTCCATTCCAATTAACTCTAACAACATGGGACGATAGTTCTTGATAGAATCTTCTTTTGATTGATTGCCTCTAATTGTAAGGACCATTTGACCTCCAGGTACCAATTCTTCTGTTCGTAACTTAAGAAATTTTGTGAAATCTTTCTCGAATTGTTCTAAGTAAGCCTTGCGAACACCTTGAGTACTTGTCTTTGTTGGATAAATGTTCTTTTTGTTCAATTGAACCCCAGATTCATGATCGGACGATTTATATACCTATTTGAGGTCCCCATTCCCTATCGTTTGTTCTCGTTTTCGAGCTTGTTTTTGTATATAATGGGTTTTGTGAGCCATGTGTAGGTACATATTCCCTACAATAAGGTGTTGAGCTTAAAGTCAAGTTTGGGAGGCGAAATCGAGCAAACAATGAGAATTGGAAGCCATTCAGAGTTGTCGCGGCCTCGCCGTTGACCCAAACCGCGGCGTGATTCATGGTCAACCACGGCAAGCAAAACCATGTTTTCGTGGTGGATCTGCCGTTGAACTAGAACGCGACACTGAGACCGCGGCACTGGTCAACTCTGTTTTCCAAAGGTTGATGGGCTGACATTGTAAAATGCCCATGCAGAACATACATATTGCAGGGTCCATATCTCCCTCTTCATATTGAACTGGGCTTCCTATCATATATTTTCGGAAATCCCCGGAAGTCTATTTTCTAGCGGTTTTTACGGATCGCAATTCCGAGCTTTCTAGAGGGAGATATGCACGTTTCCGTAATGGTGCGCGAGGCTGGAAACATGACCGCAGCAGAGACGTGGTGCAGAACACCCAAGTTTCGGGGGGCATATCTCCCTCCTCAGATCGAACCACGTCAAGCTCTACATATATTCGGAAAGCCCCGGAAGTCTACTTTCCAAGGGTTTTTACGGAATGCAATTCCGGGTTTTCTAGAGGAAGATATGCGCATTTCCGTAACGGTGCGCGAGGCTGGAAAAGTTCACGGTCGCTGCCAAGGTCGCCCCCATCAACAGCCAACATGCCAGCGACCTCTTCAGCATCAAAAGGGCAGAGATGTTGGCTGTCATGCTGGTCGCCGCCACCGACAGCGACTTTGGGGGCGACCTTCCGTTGTCAGGTTTGTTTTTCAGCCAATTTTGAGGGACAAATGTGTCTTTTCACACCCCAATTCTCCCCCAAACTTTCCCTAACTATATAAACACCACTTTCCTCTCTTCTACACATCAAGAACACAAGAAGAACACACCAACAAGCAGCCACCAAAAAGAAGAAACACAGCAGCCCACTTCATCTTCTTCCCCAAACCAAGAGAGAGAGAAGCTTCCAAGCTCCCATGGAGGTTCTCCTCCATGGGAAGCTCACCACTACCACTTTCTACACATCCTCCACCACATTTGGGAGTAGATTGCAAGGAGAAAGGAGAGATCTTGGATCAATTTCAAGCTAGGGATTCATGGAGAACTTGGAGGGATTTCTTCAAGGGTTGTCTCCTTTAAACTCTTCTCTTTGTATTTCTTGTTTTCTCTTATGTGTAATCCCCACTTGGGAAATATTGTAAACCTTATTTGTGCTCAATATATGTTGGTTGTTTTTATATTCATTTGAGTTTTGATTTATTCTTGTTATTATTGCATAATCTCTTATCTTGATATGCATGTGTGTGGAGATTGGAAATTGATATGTGTTCATGGATGGGATTAGGAGTAGATTAACTTAAATTTAGGAGTAGTTGTAATCAAATATCCTATTTGTGTATATATGTCTTTGGAAGGTTGAAATGCCTTGTTTTGATGGGTTTGAGTGTATGTGGGTTAGGATTGTACTTCCATGGATGACCTTCCGGGTATAGTTTTGACCACTTAGCTCTAAAAGAATGGATGAAACTTGTTTTATGCATGACCGTGCTAGAATAGGTTTTGGCTCAATGTTCTGGTGCTTAATGGGTCTTTGACCTTAAGACACATGCTCTTCCATGACCTTTGGGGAGCAAGAATAGATTTTGGTTTCCTTAATCAACGAATGATTCGTAATAATAGATGATTTGGTTTCGGAAATCCTTAATCGTGAGAACGAGCCCATAACTTGAATTGGATGAACTTAATGTCTAACAATCAACTAGATGTGCACTTATATTTGGTGAACTAATAAGTACCTTGTGTGATCATTATCATGCATCTCTCCAAACCACCTTTTTATTATTTGTCTCTTTAAACACCATTCTCACCATTTCATATTCTCTTTGTTTTTATTTGCATTCATTTCATTTACATTTCCACACATACCACACCGCAATATGCATACACCACACACACACCATTCTCACCACATCCACATTCTATTTACATGCTTCCAATAAACACTAGAACTCGAGACAGTCGACGGATTACACCTCCCTGTGGACGATACCCTTGCTTGTTGCTATACTAGTCTCTAGTCACTTGCACTAACAAGGTGAACTTTAAATATAAATGTTTTGACATGCAAAACGACGCTTGTCAATTCACTTATCAACCCTTCAGGTACCTGTGATGCGGTATAATCACTAGCTTATAGCAATCTAAAAGTACTTCTGCAATTTTTATTTTTTTCTAAATCACTATCTGTAAAATCATGTAAAACACTAACCAAGTGCTGTTTTTTTGAAACAAAACAACTATATCCAATACTTGTTCAAAAATAAACCAAACGACATAAAATGAATCCAAAGCAATTCAGTGATTCAGTGATTTGATTACCTGAGAGAGCCAATGGAGACTGTAAGATGAGAAAACAAAATGAAGGAAACTGGGAGGAAATAGCCTGCAATAATAGGATCCAGGAACTGCTGCTATAAAGCATGACAACACAGACTCATGATCTTGATCATGATCATGATCATGATGATCCTTGCTCAATTTCTTCAATTTCTCATAAAAGCTTGGCAAAGATTTGAAGACGGTGTTGAAATCATTACCAGGAAGATCATTCAGGAACACCTGCAACGCCGGAGGCTTATGATTGTGTTTCCGGGCAACCTTATAAAGGGCCTCTGCAGCCTCCCATGCGGGAGTCAGAGCATTAGGCCCTGAAGAACAACCCATATCTGCAAACCTCATGCAGTCTTCAGGAAAAATGTTGTTATAAAGCTCAGCAATGCTTTCTTGAAGGAAAGGCTTCGCTTTCAAGATGGCTTGTTTCTGAAAAACCAAAAAAAAAAATACAAAATACAAAATTTGGTGAAAATTCATTAATTAGTAGATAAATGTAAGAAAAAAAAAAATATATATATATATATATGATATTTTGAGAGAGAGAGACTTGTTGTCCTGAGTTTTTAGCATAGCTATTGTCTCCTTCTCCTTCATTCATATGCAGAACATTTTGTAACTCCTCCATTGATGGTCTTCTGGGGACTGGGCGGATTTTTGAGGCTCTTTTGGATCAGAAATTATCTATTAGTGGGATACGGAGATTGTCCCCCTTTTTTTAGATTTTGTTTTGAACATTAAAAATTATTGTTGGTGGAACAATGAATTGATAATGCATCAAATACGGCAATTTTTCTCTCAGGACTTTCACAAGCACACAACTTTTGACACTTTCATAATCTGATTACACTAAGAGCCAGTTTGGTATTGTTTTTGAAAAGTTAAAATCAGTTTATTTTATAATTTTGACATAAAATAATATTTAGTAAAACTTCCAAAAGTGATTAATTCATAATCTGACAAGTTTTGACAATGATTTTGAAAAGTAAGTGAGGGATTACTTTTTAAAAGTGATTATAAAATAATTTATTTTAGCATTTAATGAATCTTTTAAAATATCATTATCATCCTTATAAAATCAAATTAATATCATTTATATACCTTATTCATCTTAAAATTAAAAATTCTAATTAAATATTAATTTGATTTATAAAACCTTTTTAAAATATTTTTATTATTCTTATAGATTTTTTTTTCTAGTTTAAATATTCTACTTAAATATTGATTTAATATATATAATAAATGAAAAAAAAAAAATAAGATTCTAAAATCATGTCTATTTTATTCATTGTAACTAATTTCAGCATTTTTGAAATAATATTACCAATCATACGTATAATACTTTTGAACTATACAGTAGTTTTAAAAGTATAATTAATCAAATATCTGCTGATTAACTTTACAACTGATTATTCTTTCAGCACAGCTAACAGTGATTATTATAAAAGCTACAGCAATACCAAACTAGCCCTAATAAACATCACTACACTTTTGTCATTTCAATAACTTCGATCATAATAATACATATGGTAAAAGTGTAGTGATATGTATTAATATAGATATATTAAAAGTGTGTTCATGAAAGAAAAATTATAAAACATGGTATCTAAGGGGGGTGTATTGGATTAGGATTTTAATAGACAATTTTTGAGTGTAAGGATTTTATGGATTTGCAAGATTATTAGGATTATTAGGATTATTAGGATTGTTAGGATTATACTTTTATGATTATTAAGATTACATGGACTAGACTTTTAGGATTCTGAAAGAGTCTTTAGACTTTATTTATAGACTATTAGGATTATCTAGATTTTATTTCTAGACTTTTTGGACTCTTAAAAATATAGACTTTCAAGAGTCAATCGTAGTATTCAATTTTCTCTCCAAGTTCCAGTGTTCTATAATCTTGTTAAGGGTACTCATTGAACAACAAAAATTGAATGAGAAACACGTATAAGCTATGAAGAGAAGTAATAAAATTTTGAAATATCATCAACCAACACATAACCTTCAGCTGATTCATATGGTGCAGAAAATGTCATCATATAAAATAAATATAATAATCAACAACCCATCCTCAATACCTCACCAGAAATGACATGAAATAGGGAAATAAAATAGCTTGAACACTGAAGTATTTCCGTTTAGCTTGTTGGACTTCATTAATTCATATGTTATCAAACTCCAATATTCACTGCTCTTTAATCTTTTTTTTTTCCTCTAGTGGTGTGTACAGTGTACGTCCACCTTTCATGTTAGTGATAGATGATTCAAGTCCGGTGAGATGAGTTGATATACAGACTATGTATGCATTGGTAAAATTTGAGGGGTCAGGGCATGACAAGAATTTTTTTTTTTTTTTTTTTGGTTTACACCATCCGGTTTCTGGGTGGGGCGGATTCACCATACGGTGTAATCAGCCCAAACCACACCTTGACTAATCCGGACTCGCACTGGGTCGGCCCACTAAGGGGTGAAGTGCTCCCAATATGTGCAGCTCCGTTCACAAGGGGGGTTGAACCCACGACCTTGCTTAAGGGATGAGAGTGCCGAACCACTTACACCAACACATGATTGGTCAAGAATTTTTTTTAATATACATGTAAATAACAAAAAAATTGACATATAAGATTTAATTATACATATTTAAAAGAAAAAAAAAAAACTCCAAATGGTTAACTAGTGCTTGCTCTTGACAGGTTTCGGCATACCCTTCCGTTATCGGATTTCAAAAAAAAAAAAAACATGTATCTAAATTTTATAGAAGCATGGTTTTATGTGAGCCTCATATCTTTTTAACTCGCTCAGGCAATAAATCAATAGAAATGGTAACCATCTTTTTTTGTCTTTGAACTCAATCTACACAAAGGGTGATATTATCAGTAATGGACCAGCTTTTTTGTTATTTTTTATTTTTTTTATCAAGTGTATATATATATATATAAATCAACTCCCTCTTTATCTTTACTTTTTGCTAAATCAATCTTTTATAGATGTGGATAAAGCATTTGATCAATTTTTACTAATAGTCCTAAGGATTTTACATACCGGTGGTGGTGTTGGGATCGTGGAAATCTAGCATAAAACTATCTTTGATTCATAGAGACATTTTATCAGTCATTTGGTATTCGACTTTCAAGTGTATTTTTATGTTGTCTTTTGCATGTTTGGCCGCCACATTTATTATATATCAATACACCCACCAAATATCTAAAATAAAATAAAAAGTCTGGAAAATATTGAGAGAGAGGACAAGACAATTTTGAGTTAAAGCTATTTATAAATATCACTAAAAAGTCTAGAAAATCCATTTTGTCATGAAATCCTAAAAATCTTAATCTCAATTCAATACCAGCGGACAATTTGCTGCCTCTTGAAAGTCTAGATCCAATACCACAAGACAATATGAACTTTTAAAAAAAATCTTAAAAGCCTAGATCCAATATCACAATACAATATGGACTTTTAAAAAAAATCTTAAAAGTCTTGATCGAATACCACCGGACTTATCTAACTTGTTAAAAAGTCTCAATCCAATACCACTAGACTTTTACTTCCCCAAATTGTCTAATAAAATCTTGAACCAATACACCCCCCTAATTCTTCGAATATATATATATAGTCTTTCTACTGTCAGTTCGTCATGATATAAAATATATCATGACGAATAATGTGGATCATAGATTATGTTGAAGTTTTGACAAGTGTATACACTTTGAGTCAAAATATGTAAATTTAATGGTCTTCATTCATCGTCCTGATCTATTTTATATTATGATGAACTGACAATAGAAAAACTATATATATATACACACGGTATATTGATATCTAGTTCTTAAAAAGGAAAACAGTTCGAATCCTACCAATTACAAAAGTTTCAAAAAAAATATTGGGTGGATCTGTGGATTGATAGATATTGTTAAAAAAATAAAAATAAATAAATAAAATAAAATAAAAAATCTTCAAAGGAAAGTGGAAAGTTGTCAAATTGGTATCTACTTCTTAAAAGGAAAGCGACTTGAATCCTACAAATACAAAAGCTTCAAAAAATAATAATAATAATAATAAAATACTGGGTGTCAAATTAACATATTACACATGACATTTTCACTTCTACCTACTTCTCTATATAACTTGGCAGGGAAAAAAAATTCTAAACAAGAAAAAAAAAAAATCAAATTTTTTTTTTTTTTATTTTTATTGCTGATATTTAAGAATGTATTCTTAGCGAGTTATACTTATTTTTAATATATTAACTTTGGGAACCCAAATTTTGACCGTTTCGGTTTAAAACCGAATCCTTAAAAACCTTAAAAACACAAAAATGAGTTGTTATATTACTTATATTATATACATGTTTTATAGTTATTTTTTCATTTGATATTTTTGTTGCTTATATTCACAATAAACTTGTGTTTTTAACTCAATTTATGTTTTTTTTTGTTTTGTAGATTAACTATAAGAATTCAAGCTTCGGCGATATCAACTGTTTTAGATTGAAACCGAATCCATCGAAATTAAAAAAACAAGTTTCTAATATTCAACTATTGTAGCCATTTTTTCATTTGATCGTTTTTGTTACTTGTATATGATCTTAAAGTGTGTTCTTAATCCAATTTATACTCATTTATCTCGAGTTTCGGCAATTTCAACGGTTTCGGTTTGAAATAGAATCCATCAAAAATACAAAAATAAGTTCTTATATTATGTGCAAGTTTTAAAGCTATTTTTTCATTGAATAATGATAGACATCCCAATTTTTTTTTTTCAAATGATGTGGCACCTGAGGTGTAAGCATCTTATAAATCTTAAGATTATGTGGTGACTAATGTGATGTTGACATCTCACGTGTCATATCATTTGTGATAAAATTTGGGACGTCTAGCATTACTGTATTTCATTTGATATTTTTGTTGCTTATATTTAAATTGAACCTGTGTTTTTAGCTCAATTTATAATTATTTTTTGGATCTTAACTATGAGAATCCAAGTTTCGGCGATTTCGACGGTTTCAATTTGAAACCGTATCTGTCGAAATTACTTAAATGGGGATTCTTATATATAAGCATTGTAGTCTTTTTTTTCTTTTTTTCATTTGATGGTTTTGCTGCTTATATTTACATAAATTTGTGTTCTTAATCTAATTTATACTCATTAATCTTGAGTTTTGGCGGTTTCAATGGTCATTTGAAAAATGATTTCATTGAAACCACAAAAATGAATTTTTATACTAAATGCAAGTTTTTAGTCATTTTCCTTTTTTCATTAGATCGTGTTTGTTACTCTTGTATTCATAACTCAATTTATACTCATGTTTTGTATCTTAACTTTGAGAACCCGAGTTTTTATAGTTTCGTTTTGAAACCGAATATATCAAAACTACAGAAATTAACTCTTATATTATAATGAAAGTTTTGTAGCCATATTTTCATTTGATCATTTTTATTGTTTATATTTACTACATTAACAATAATGCTACTTTGTCCAAATTTGGTGTCCGGCCCAAATGATGTGACATCATTATAATCTATTTATTTAAATTGTATTGGATTTGTATGATTTAAATAAATTGATTATAGTGATGCCAAAATGAAATTATAGTGATGCCACATCATTTTGGCGCTATGTAAAGTAGCATTACTCTTATACTAAACTTGTAAAGGGGGTGTATTCAATGATGATTTGATTGAAATCTATAGGATTTTAGAAATCTAGGTGTATTAAATTTAGATTTGTAAAGAATCCATCAAAGTTTGGGGTATTCAATCCAAACTTTGACAGATTCCAAACAAATCCAATGAAATCAGGTATATTCAATTCAAACTTTTAAGAAATCTAAACAAATCTGGGCGTATTCAAAAGTCATGGATTTAGATGGATTTGTTTAAGTGATGGATTTTAAAATGGAAAGTATAAATAGAAAAGGCACCTAATTCGCCTATCCTCCCCTAACTGCATGACACACCATGATCTATTTGTTGATTGTTGTGTAGTATGACAAATAGGAAACTTCGGCCAACACCCCCGGCCCCACAAGGATGCAAGCCGGTAAATCAAAAGTCACCCTAACTTAGGTAGGATTTGAACCACTGGCTTAGATTTCTTTCCAAGCCCTATGCTCGTCTTCCACTAACTGTGCTAACGGCCTGAAGGGCCTCAAGAATTTGACACTATGGGGAATCGAACCCATGACAGTACACCTAACCACACATCATAAGCTCACACATCCCACTAATGATTGTTACTGAGAAGCAAAAATGGACTTTTTTTTCCCTTAATTAATGACGATTGTTATTAAGAAGCAAAAATGGACTTTTTTTTCCCCATTAATTATTGATAATTGTTACTGAGAAGCAAACATGATGATGACCAAGGAAGGAAATCTGGGTCCAAATCTTTCAAAAAAGAAGATTTCTTGATTGATTTATTTTTTAAAAAAAGCTTTGTATTTTTTTTCTTTAATTGAAGAAATATGTTGATGTTTCCGGATCTCTCCAAAAAAAAATTGAGAAAGGAGAAGATGGGAGATCTGGTTTCCAAATCTAAAAAAAAAAAAAAAAAACAGAGTTGTTTTTAAATTTTTAATTGACGTTGTTAATAATCACTAGAAAAAGAAAAATTAATGATTTTATTTCATTTTCTTTAATTTGTTTATGAAATGAAGGAGAAGGAGATGGAGATCTGGTTTCCATACCAAATCGTCCAAAAAAAGGTTCTTCATTTTTTATTTAATTTTTTTTTTTCTTAACTGATGATCTTTTCTACGTAAAACTCCGACGAACCCTAACAAATTATTTACACAATTCTTACAATCTATACAGAATCTATGGGATTTGTAAATTCCATCAAAATCCATCACTTAAAACAAATCCATCAAACTCCAACCAAATCTAAATTAAATACACCCCTCGTAATTTAACTTTAAGGAACCGAGTTTTGAGGTTGCAAATCCGCCCAGACTACAAAATATATTGAGAACTACAAGATAATTAGAACTAATAATCATAATATGCACAAATCCAATTGGACCCGCTTATGCCCAAATTCAATCCGGCGCAGCCTCTAAGACATTAATCCTAACGCTGTTGTTCTTCCCCCCATGGTCCGAACAGTAAGCCTTTATCCGAACCAACGATTGGACTTTAAAAAAAATGGGCACCTCTAAGGAAACATCTCACATCACATTAAAATGCTATTAAAAAGAGATACAGATTCAGTTTTACAATTGTATTATTGTAACAAGTACTCAACATCATAACATTTCAATGCAAAAAATTGCTGCATTCTCATTAAAAATCTGTACAAATACATAAGTTAGAATAAATTGGAGGACTATAAATCAATTCTAAATTAGCATCAGAAGTACATTTGGATTGATATCAAAAGATTCTGACCTTCTCACTCTAGTTCATCAAGCTTAATCTCAAATTGTTCACCGGAAGAGAGGATTTTTACGCCAACCACGCCCTTCTCCCATTCCGTATTCCCCACCAATATCAGCCTTTGAGCATTTATTCGTGCAGCTCGTTTGAACACCCTAAAGACAAACAAGTTGGAAATAAATAACAATAAAATATCCGAAAATATCATAGATTTATCAACAAATTTATAAATGTCTAGCATCTTTAGATTGAATTCGATACCATTTAAGTGGTTTGTTCTCCAAGACCAAATCAACAGTTTGGCCTTTTCCTCTCAATATGGTAGCAACTGTTGCAGCTGCTCCTTGAAGATTTTGATCCAAAGCACACACAATGTTCTCCACCTGAAGGTTGACTTCTGGTAGAAGACCCTTCTCTTTAAGCAACTGCAAACCACCAAACCAAAATATTAAAAAATTTACACAAACAAGGGATAATAACAACCCCTCCTCATTTTCCTTTCCATTCCTTCCAATTAGCATCCTCAAAGAACAGTTTATGAGTCAAATTTCACTTCATTGTTTCTAATATCCAAAACTCCCATGACCTTTCTTTGTTCATCGGGATCTAAATTGGAGAGTACTACCAAATTCTACAACCATGGTAGTAAGGATAGTCATGGAATATTATTTCCCAGGCAGATAGGTCCAATGGAATTTGAATCTTTTAACATTTTAATTGGAGATCAGTAGACAAATCAATTAACACACCCTTTAATTCACTTTGTTAATCATATATTTCAACTAGCTGAAAAATGTGGCCATGGTAAACGAGAAAATTCAACTTACTTCTACAATGACAGCATCACCAAATCCAAAACCGCAAGCTGGAAGGTCATCACCACCGAAAGTGGACAGTAAGCGATCATAACGTCCACCTCCGCAAATAGCTCTCAACTTGCCATCCCTGTCAAAACACTGAAATAAGGAATGTTTTTAGGTCATCTGAGGGAATTAAAACATCATTATATATTTTATTAATATTACTTTTTATCAAAGGTTGAGAAAATGGCAGATTGCAACAAAAACTACAAATGCTTTGAAGCAAAATTGCAAAGTCTTTTATAATTTAATTTGAATTTAAAATGTTAAATTGTTAATGGCACACAGGCACAGTATTTCACACAAAGAGTTTGTGGTCTATCTGCCACTGGTGCATAAGCTATGTGTGTCATATGCCTATATGTTATTTGCACAAATGTAAAGTTACATGTCATTGCCCACATACTATCCAGTGCAGGGTCCAGGCCCAGGATAACAATGCAAAACAGCAAAATGAATATTTCCGATATCATATAACACAAATAGATGTCTATTCAGGTTTCCGTACTTCCAAATATAATACTAGCACTGCAGATTCTCGTAGAGATAGATGATAGATGTTATCCCAAGCAGCCTTGCCATGAATAACAAATACAAGTATGTATCAATTCAAAAAGAGTGGCATCATTGCCAAAGCACATCATGGTCTATGTAGACATGACTATTGCTCTTCACTTATAGCGTCTAGATTAAAGAAGAAAAAACTACATCACAAATCTAACCTCGAAGACAATACCAGTGTAGTAGGCAAGGCCACGAACAACAGATGCATCAAACTGAATCCAATCAGAATAACCAAACTTTTCAGCAAGAGAGAACAGTAGTTTCAAATCAGCAATTGCTTCCCCTGCACTTCCGAGTATCTCTACAAGACAGATATGGCATGCAAATCAGAACTAACATAGCATCATCATTCCTGTTAATGTTAGAAAGAACTTATGCATAAAAAGTATCCAAGGAAGATTGTTACGATATCAAGAAAAGAGAACATTAATCAACTCATAAAAAACTTCTTTAGCAGGCCTCTTTGAGGGAAAATCATCCAGCAATCTCTGTTAAAATTGTAAGCTATACAGCATGGTATTGTCCCATACAACTTTAAATACTTAAAAGACAAATAAAATGAAAAAGCAATGTAAACTTAAGGTAGAAAAATACTTATCCTAGTACCCTAGATATTAATGTATATGAGTCAACATTGCAGAAGCACTTAAACAATGTACTCAGACCAGAATGAGTGGAGGACATTTTGTCCATGAATTGACCATCAGAAATTTACAAAGATCAAATTACTCCAAAAGGAATAGGATTAGGCAGCAAAAGAAGTATAGCTTTTCCATTTTATCCAATCTAAGGTCAAACATTTAGACTACCAATTACAGGAATTCTTGAGAGAAATTAAAGGGAAGAAAACAATATTAAGACTTTCAATATATATCTGTCAGAGTAGTTCCTTGGCTTTCCCTTTGTTTAATGTAACACTTCTATACCTTGTCCATCTTATGCAAGGAATTATCAGAAAAGCTAATCATGTTATTTAAGAAGATACTGCTTATAAGTTAAAAGTGGTCTTGCACAGTAATATAGTTATTGCCTTATTGGCCTACGGGACATATGTTTAAACTAAATCCAAATGGTTGGTCAAACGGATAATGAGATTGACCTTTTCCTTTCACCTAGATCTATGATTTTGGGGCAAACAATAATAGTTCATAATTTGTCAACCAGTAAGTTGTTATAACCCACCTTCCAACTCTGTCAACGACTTTATGGAAAGGACTTGTAATAGCTGCTCAATAGCCTCTTCTGATACCCCAGCAGACTTCAAATCTCCCCTAATCACATCGATTGGAATCTTCTCAATCTGTAACCCAATAACATCACCACCACACAAAAAATTTAAAACCAATAATTGATAAATCAGAAAATATTTAGCATTTAACAATGAAGGTATGGGATGTATCAATAATCACTGGACCCAAAAGCTTAAAATGTTAGGAAAGTATTTAAGAACCCAAATGTTTAAGCTATTAAGAAAGGGTCCTAACAAATAACAATAGTATTTAAGCACTCTAACAATATGTACACAAGAAACCACCTTGGTGTTCCATTAAGCAATTGGCATGCAGAACAATTACGTACTATAATGTGTTATACTGTTATAGTTACAATAGTATGGCAGCTATGAGGAAAACAAAGAAATTAGTGCAATTACATCTCAGAATATGAATAGTAGGAAACTAACCTTGTCTATGATAATGCAAACCTTGCCAAACAAGTTCTCAGGTATGAAGTTGCACCTCAAAACCTCTTGCAACACCTATAGAGAGAAAGATAACACCCAAAACATAAACACGTATGGAAAGACTAGATGCACAAATCTAAAATAGAGGACACTGCATAAAATTCTAATTTAAAAAATTTGAAGGAATATAACAGTGATTTCTATTGATCTTCAATGGTGTAAAACAGTCACAAGCATGGTGAAAAGTATTGTGCCTCATTAGGGATTCGCTTCTACACTTGCAGAAGTCTGCAATGTATTACTTTATGTATTTAACTATTGTGAGGAAGCACAGGAGAGTACATTCTTGCCTACAGACTACAATCTGTGTAGCACTAAAGAAAAGCATAGAATCATGAAGCAGTGCAATTTATGGTGAGTTTCGAACAACAAATTTGTGGGAAATGTTAAGAGGTTTTTCAACTGTGACTCCAACGTCCTTACTGCAGAAGCCTTGTATAGATCATAAACTCATACACAGCAGCAAAATGACTCTTTCATCAGACAATCAAACACACCACCCTCACAAAATCCCTTACTGTTTATATAATATGTAATCAACTAAATGTCTAAGAATACTTCTCTTTTGAGTCTTGACAGCCAAAGTTGAAAGCATATATTAATATAGGGAACACATGTTGGGATACTACAGGCACTTAAGAAAGTAGAAATATATATTAAAAACATGTGTTGCAAAGGATGAACTTAGAGAAAGACTGAGGATTGATAAATAAGTTTATTAAATGCCTTAGAGTCCATGTTCGAGGAATAAATGTTTATACCTTTCGGCTAGACACCCTAAATCCAACATCTGATGCAGTGATTCCAAGTCGCTTAAAAAATGTTACAATAGAAGAAATAAGTTCTGCTTCGGCCTGCAAGACAAAAAAAAACGATAAGCTTGACAGAGAAAGAAAATGAACATAAAGACTATAATTCATCATATGAAATGCATCATGTTACTAGCTTGAGCATAAAAATGATAGCGAGTCAACAGAAAGAGAGGAGAGGAGGATGACTAAGTGCCAGTACACATGCATATGTCCCTTGGTAACTGCTACACTTATGCAAATGGTTTTAGTCTCAAGTGTTGAAAATTACTGAGTATGAGTATGGCTGCACTCTTGTCACACTGTTCTGATATGTGATAAACTATTAACATGGCATTGCTGTTTTTAAAAATGTGCACTTTTCAATTGATACGCCTTTGGTAGTGAAACAACATTCTACTTGTCTGAGTAATTCCTACATTTACCTAGTTCAAAATTAAGCTTTAAAATGAGTTTTAGAATCTTACAACAATATGTTAGGCTAAGGGAATCATAATAGAGAGCATGTCAAGGGCATGCCCACTCAAATCAACAATGGAAATCTAAAAGGAGGATATCTTATTAATTCATATATCAAGACAAATTGGTAGCACATACTGTCACTTCAGGTACGCCAATAATATCCATATTCCACTGGTAATGCTCGCGACGCCGTCCCCTTGTCATTCTCTCATACCGCCAGCACTGTCCTACGGCAAACCATTTCAACGGGAGTGACACAGATTTTCTGGACCAAAAAAAACATGGGGATCAAATTCTGGCATCCGTACCTGGATACAAAAATCATAAGTAAATAACTAATTGAAAAAACCTAAACTTTTTGCACATAGAAGAAAAAACCAATAAATTTAAATACATTATGCATTATTTAAAAGCATGAACATCAATACATTTCCAATTTGAAAGAATAAAAAAAATAGTACCCCTTCTGTATAACCAGTCTTGCCAAAGAAGGAGTGAGTTCAGGTCTCAATGCAACTCGGCGATTTCCTCTATCTTCAAAACAATACAACTACATGGAAATCGAAAAGGAAGTAATGAGTGTTACACACTGTCGTAGTTCAAAAGCTTTTTGCATTTCAACTTCCCTCCACATAATCAGATTTAGTAATGTTGCATAGAGCAATTCCATATATTTATTTTAACCGTTCTGATATGGATATTCGAAAACAACAAAAAAGAAAATATAACAATGGCAACAAGAAGAAGCAGATATCAACCTGGTCACGAATCTCCTCTCCTGCTTTTCGAATAAACAGCGCCTCGGTCTCTAACACCGGATAATCAACCTCCTCGAATCCAAACAGCCTCGAAACCTTCAAATTTCAACAAAAACAAACATAAACATAAAGCATACACACACAGATACATGATGGTACCCAAAACAATACAAAGAACCCCAAACCTCTCGGAAATTGTTGAAGAGCCAATTGCGAAGTCGCATTTCCTCGGGAGGGAAGTCTCTGGTCCCTTTGGGAGGATTGACGTCGATTCTCTGTATCTCCTCCGAGACTGGCGGCGGCGGAGAAAGCGCGCCTGACCTGCCGCCATTTGTCGCGGACTCGGAGGTCGCTAAAGAACAGAGGTTCCTAGGGTTTAGCAACTGTTTTGGAATTGGGAATTTGCGAGGAGAGAAAGTAGAGTGAGACAAGAATAGAGGTTTGAGATAGAAGTTCAGTGAAGAATGGATTGCAGGCATTCTGTGAGTGAGAGAGCAACGAGTGCCTACACTGCACACTTACACCACACTGCCACTACACTGGAGCTAGAGAAAGGTAAAAGATCTTGGAGACGATAGTGTTCACTTTCGTTGTTGGGCCGATAATGGACCGGCCTAATATGGTAAGCCCAAAATAGATAAGTCTTTGAGAATTGAAACTACTCTTTCATGTAAGACTAAACTCCTATAGAGGTATCAAAAGGATTGAATCAGGCCAGACTATAATTTTGAGGCCCAACAGGCCCAATCAAACTGAAGCCACTTGGCCCATTTAATACCTCTACATTACTATTACAATCATACGTATCAGAAACGTTACAGATTTCTCTTAGTATCAAGACTAGATAGTGAATATAAGAATAATATCAATTAAAACATGACTAGTTCATATTTTACGTGAAACGACGACGTTTGATTAACAAATCCATTGTTTGTAGATTTGAAGTTTTGAACTACCAAATGGGATTATTATTAAAAGAAAAATTATGATATGGGGGTGTACTTAGAAAATGCGAGGGGTATATCATAATATCAATATAGCTACTCTTCAAATATAGTCCATTGGGCCTTACATTTACATAATCAAGGGTCTAACTGGGGCCCATTATTAAAAAAAAAAAACGGCTAAGAAGGAAGATTGGGAATCAATCTTGTGACAAAAACTCGCAAATCAAGGAATCCATATATATATATATATATACACACACACAATATTTCAAATCAGTTTGTTTTTTATAGGTGACAATCATCGTATATCATTGAAGTGGACCATGCCACTCTACAGTAGTAAAGAGAGGGAAAAGGTGATCAACTTTTCTGGCAAAAGTTGTGAAGAAATAAGAAATTGCAAGGAAGTTGCGGATAATTGTTGCCTAGTGTTGTTGGTTGCTACCACGTGAAAATAATGCCATACATGATACATACACTGAACTATATATTAAAAAGTAAATTTTAAGCGAATCATAATTATAAAATGTGTGTGGCCCATGAAATAATGAAGAAGAAACCAAACCAAACAAAAATAAAATAAAATACAATTCATGTATTTCTCGTTTTCTCTCAACAAAAACTGGAATTGTCTATTTGTTCACCCGGGAAACGTGGTCCATGTTAAAATATACCCGACAAGGCTGCTGACTCCAGAGTAAAATCCATTGGTATGGGTCTGCCAACAATTAAAACGTTAAAACTCAAAACCCAGCAACATTTTACACGTGACAGTGAGACCGTCCGATGAAAACATGTCATACAGTATTTTAAAAATAGATTTGGATCCTTTACTGATTTGATATTTTTCCTGATTTTTTTTAAAACATGTGATTGGTTGTTGATAAAATGATTATGGAAACCAATCATATATTAACCATACATTCATTACAATACTTATGTATCATAAGATTAGATGAGGTCAAGAAAAATATCAGATAAGTAAGGATCCAAATTGTTTAAAAATATAGTGGAATTGGTGGAAACTGTCACCTTTTTTAACTGATTTGGTGGAAAAGTGAGTGCTTTAATAAGTTTAATTTAAAAAACACCTATTATGGTGAACTACCAAAATTGCCCTTAAATAATCATTTTTTTATTCTGTTTGTACTTCCCTCTCCACACTTCCAACAAAAACGACAGTCTCAACTCAGTAACTCTCTCTCTCTCTCTCTCTCCCCAATAAACTTGTCCTCCCCTTTTCTTCTTCAACTTAGAAAGAAGTGGATAACATTATCAATGCATCTTCATTGGATAATTAGTTTAGTGGCTATGCAAACGCATTCAGGGGGCAAGGGGAAGCGCCCCCAGAGCATTTTTTTTAAATTTAAAACCCTAATTGGGTTCCTTTTCATTTGTTCTTCAAGTCTTTTATAAACATTAAGATGGTTGTGTGAATTTTGAATTTAATTGAAAAGGCTCGAAAACTACTTACAAAGTCTCGAAGACTATTTACAAAGTCTCGGAGATAGTGTTAAAAGGTTCGGAGACTACAAATTCTCATAGATACAAAATTAACAAAAAAAATTATGGTTAAAAAGGCTTGGAGACTATTTACAAAGTCTCAGAGATAATTGAAAAGGCTTGGAGACTAATTGAAAAGGCTCAGAGACTAATTGAAAAGGCTCGGATTACTGTTGAAAAGGCTCGGATAGTGTATGAAAATGCTTGGATACAATGTTAAAAGTATCGGAGATTCAAAATTAACAAACCTATTCATAAAAATGAAAAAGCTCGGATTACTATTGAAAATGCTCGAACAGTGTATGAAAAGCCTCGGAGACAGTGTTAAAAGGTTAGAAGATTCAAAATTGACAACCATATTTATATTTCTTAAAAAAACTCGGATTACTATTTTAAAAGCTCGGAGACTGTTTGAAAATGCTTGAAAAACGTGTTAAAAGGCTCAGAAACCCAGATCTTCATCGTCTTGCAGATTTTGGTTGACTTCAAGACTGTAGCACCGCTGCTGGTGAGTTCGCCAGATTTTCAGGCATATATTGTTGCAGCCGGTTGCTTTCTCTCTCAACTGTTTTCTCTCTAGGTTTGAAAATGACACAGAGTGACAAAAAAAAAAAAAGAGTATTTGTGTCTGATTGCCTAAATATGTGTCTTTTAAACTTAAATTAGTAATGTGGTGAGTTTCTTACAAAACCCACCACAAATAGTGCTAAAAAAATTTGAGCCCTAAAAATATATGTTTATGTTCCCAATATAAATGATACATTTTTATTAGTAGACAACCATTATAAAAATTTGTACTTAACTCAAATAGTTATAATTATACAATGTATTTAATTAATACAATATATTTATAAAAAAAAAAAAAAAATCAATCATTTTAATTGACAAATGTTATTGGAGATGTTCTTGATATCAGTTCAGTGGAGGATCTCAATTTCAAGTTTTTATCACAATTTATGGAAACGTTAAAAATCGTTTTTTACATTATATTCTTTAATTTTATTTAAGAAAATATAAATAGAGATTTTTTTTCTCATATATATATATATATATATATCGATATTAATTTTTTTATTAAAATGGTTGTTGTCTTTCCTATTGTTGTATCAGGTTATAATATAGAAGAACATTCTTTTATTTTTTTTCTTTTCTAATCAAATTATTTAGTGTAATGTATACGTGCCAACACCTGGTTGGTATCGTATGAAATCATTACTTTTAAAATTACTTTTTTTTCTAACCAATAAGTGCATTGATTTTAATCAAATTGTTTAGTGTAATTTATACGTGCCAACAACTAGTTAGTACCGTATGAAATCATTACTCTTTGAAGTGTTTTTTTTCTTCTTCTTTATAATCATGGGAGTTACATTCCGTGCTTAATTATTATAAGTATGGAACCCACATTTGTACGATACTGTCTACTTTGGATCTAAGAGCATCTCCCACTCATTCTCTATCTCTATCTATATCTTTAAAATAGAAAACCAAAAGGGAATATTCCTCTCATATTCCATTTATAAAAAAATTTCACTCCCACCACACTCTCTATCCGTATCTCTATCTCTATCCCTAATCATATTTATATCTTAAAATAACTTATATTTTCATTATTATTTTTTAGTTTGTTTAATAAATTATTGTTCAACTAAATTTTAACAGTTATTATTTATAATAACATTTGTATTTTATATATATATATATTTTTAAATATAATGTTTTATTAATGCATGAATTTATAATAACTAATTTTTAGGTTCTAAAACATTTTTCACATATGGTCAACTCCAAGTGTTACAAGCAAGTGTTACAAGCTCACAATGAGGCAACACAATTAGAGATTTTACGTGAACGTGAAGTGATTCGACGTGAACGTGAAGATAATAAAATTATAATAATATATTTGGATTCCATTAAAAATCCCAACGAAGGTGAATTTTTTCGAAGGAAAAAGATGCAAATTTTAGAAAAAAACACTAACAATTCCCAAATACAAGGTGGATCATTTTCAGGTAGATATGGAAGTCATTTGGATGGCTTTCTAAAATTTTAATGTATCTCGACATTATCATATGTTATGTTGTTAATATTTAAGTGTTTTTTTTTTTCTATCCTTATTTTAATGTTTTTATGTTATTGTAATTTTTAATATTAATATTTATTATTTTAATACTATGTTTTGGTTTTTATTTTATTACTAACTTATAATTATCAATGTGTAATAAGAGATTGCCCAAATGATAAAGTATGGTAAAGTATGGTAAATAAAAAATTATTAATTAATATTCAATATTGGACTCATTTTAAAAATTTAGATGAGACATTTCTAATGGTATAATTTTTATGTTAATAAAATTTATAAATTAAATTTTATTATACATTAATTGAATTTAATGAAAAAGTTAAAAGGATATAATTGGAATAAAAAAAGTTAAAAAAAATGGTTTTAGAGGATGGAAAATGGTTCTCTAAATTTAGGAGAATGGAGTGGAGGTTCTCTAAATATTTTCTTGGAGACAACAATTTAGAGGTGGGTGAGAGCAACCAATCCTCTAAAACCCTCTAAATTTTCTTTGAAACATGATTTTAGAGGATGGGTGTGAGATGCTCTAAGCCCACATGTATTTATTTTTGATATTCAACCTAAAATGCCTCATATCAATGGAAACAGTGTCCATACTTACGTACCCATGGTTATCTTCGTGTCTAGCCAATATGAGATTTTGATCGCACATCCAACAGTGCTATACTTAATGTTTAAAGCTAATGTATTTTATTACAAGTTCTATGGACCTATATATGGTGATTATCTATTATTGATTTATTTCATTACAATTAAGTTCTAAGGACCAATGGTAAAATAAATAGTTTTCATTAAGAATTATTTATTTGAATTTTTTTTTTCTTTGTTGTACTCAAGAATATAAAAAACCTTTAATTGATAACATTTGAGATCAAAATGCTCGGAGGACCTTTTCTTTAAGCCTCTCTCCTGGATAATTTTTTTCTGAATATATATTTTAACTACTCAAACCCATGATCGTGATAAGGCAGAGATTAATTAGTTAATTCAATTCCCTTGTTACTTGGGCCTCTTGCCAATGTGGTCGGACTCTCTCCTAGGAGCCTCCACAACCACGGTTCAATGCCCAATGTGTACGTGTATATATTTAAATTATTTGTCCCCCTTAGCCATTAATCCCAAGGGTGGTTAGGTCTTCCACCAATTGTGCTAGTAGAGTCCAATCTCGTCAGATCCCGGCAGTTGTTTTATATTAAAATAATAATAATAATAATAAAAATAAAAATCGAACTATGAGAGCCAAAGAAGTGTCACTCTCGTTTCTTGTGGACAGAAAGCAGACATTAACTGGCCTCACCCAGAAGCTATCTTCCCCGGTTAGGCGGTTAGCCGCCGGCTCCAGTTAACATTCAAACAAAGTTTGCACTCTTATCTTGTAGGGGGACCCCGGACATGGACATCATTTTATAGAATACGACAAGAAACTGTTAGGGTACATAAATCCTACTGTTTAAAGTTTTAACATTTTCTATCGGCTTAACTTTTTAGATCTATATAAGATATAAGTTGCTATCAAGAGGTAGTTAATTATATCAAGAAATCCCAATTTCAAACTTCGTACACGATTATATTCGATAAGCATGAGAATTTTAATCCAAGTTTGGTGCTACGTGATTTTCAGACAAATGTGGTTTTGAAATTTAGCATGTTTTTTTTTACGTCACTGATATTGTAATCAATCAAAGTAGAGAGAGTAGAGGAAAAGTCAAAATTACATTGTCCTTCTGACCTTCTCCATTTATATATGTACTTAGTGGATTTCATCTTTCATGTCATGTCTGGTCGGGCTTCTCGAACCAGGGCTTTAATTTAAAGTCAAAAAGCCTTCAATTTAGAATTCTTCGGATAAACTACGACTTCGAGGTTTGAAGAGAGGAGTATATGCATCCACATTACACAATAATAAATGCATACTTTTGCAAATTGCATTGTGTGAGTGCTTTGCGAGGCTGCGTAGAACGATGGTTTTTTTGTATTGTAATAATTCGACTTTATGGCCATGTCCATGTGCGTACCTGGGTGCTTCGAATCCACCTTTTACTAAAAGACAACGTGACTGTTATGCAATGCAGTAATATATATATATATATATTATTCATTTCAAGATTTTATTTGATATATATTGTATTTTAATACTTAAATCTATCTTGAAAAAACCAAGTGTGAAGTTAAAAAAGTCGAAAAGGATTTCATATTAAAAAGATAAAATAAAGATTATGGTTAATATAATAATGAATATTACAACTCAATACTCAATAGGCTAATTTTTCAGGCCGTAAAATTTTCTATCGATATAGTATATACTATATAATATTAATTTATTATAAATAAAAAACATATATAAAAATTATGGAATTCTAAGACTTTCTAAATCACTTATTCAGATGATTTTTTTATTATTATTATTATTTCATTATAAATTTATTGAAGTTTTATATATATATAAAAAAAAAGCCTTCTCTAGTTCTCTTTTATAATACGTATACATAAGAACTTATAAGGAAAGAGATACATTAATTGTTGGATTGATGAAGTAACAAATAAATTACAGCCGTTTAGGTCTTAAGCGGATCCGGCGTAGTGAGGAAAGCTCTTAGGCAATCTAGATGCCCAACTAGGTGTCCGACTAGATAGGCTAGGCAGAGTTAAAGTTGTTGATTCTGTCCAGCAATTTTTTATTTTTTATTTTTTAAAAAAACAATATCGTTTTAATTAATTAGGTTTCACTGTCTAGATGGTATAAGGATTGGCGTCTAGTGCCTACTAGAACACTCTCTCTCTATATATATAATAAATCAAATAATATCAAGCTAAATGGTTTGAATATATATCAATATTAATGATATATGTCCAATTGGGGACAACTTACAATCTCTGTAACTAATTCAATAAGGTGAATTCCGGGGTTAAATGAGCCTAAAAATTGCAGGATGGACCTCAGCTAGGTAGGCCGGCCATAAATCAATGATAAATTAAATTAAATTAAATTAAATCAAGCTTAGTTAGTTGATATAATACATGGAGCTAGTTTAGGCAGCACCCTAAGAGACACATTATAATGAGAGTAGATAGCTGACAAGTGACAAGCGACATGAGCACCAGGAGGCAATGGCTATCCATCATCCATGTGATCATAGTTCATAATCACACTGAAATGATTCAGGAAATGGACTGAATACGCAACTACAGCTTTTTTTGATTGTGATCAATGAGCCTATCATAAATATTCATCAACTTCAACACCGTGAGTTCGATATGACCTCTACTACAACTTGATTGTTTTAATTCTCTCTACCTAAACGACCCTATCACAATAACTCCCGATTTCACAATCATGCATATAATCAGCTCACTTAATAAGACCAAATAGGTTTACATTGCACCCTTTTCGACCTTGATTTACGCAACTAATACTGCTTCAATAATTCATGCTTTATTAGCGACAAAATAGACGGTGAGACCAAAATACCGACTTATTCTTCTACTTTTATTTTTTATTTTTCATTTTTCTTTTTTTTCTAATTTCGTTTCTATTTTTTCCTCTCCTTAATGATTCACACAAACTCACCTCTCTTTTGTTAGCGAACAAACATCACTTATAGGCTCGGAAGCGTTATTGGATAGAATACAAATAAACATAATAACAAAGAAAAGATAGATGAAGAGAATTAATCTAAATCAAAACACACACAACACAAGAATTTACGTGGAAACCCAAATCAGGGAAAAAACCACGGCTGTCAGGACGACAAGAGAAAGTTCCAATATTTAGCAAAGTGTTACAACCACACACTCAGGATCTTTCTCTAAATAATACCTCAAACCCAATTACACTCAATGCTCACTTTGAGATCTCTTTAGTATTTGCTATTTTGCTCCACCACAAATAACCTAGTTATTATAGTCTATTTATATGAATTACAGGGAGTTTAGGCTAAAAGAAAATCTCACTCCTATACGTACAAGAATTTCTTGTTCCACATAAATACTATTTCCTATTTATGACAAATCTTCTTTTAAAGAGAAATCCTTTTCCTATTAGAACTTATAGAAACAACATATTTCCTCTTCCATGAATATTTCTTGATTCAACGCATACTTGTGATTAACTACGACTCAAGTTGCAGTTGGCCACCCGCTTCCTAAATTGTGTTGAACTTGACCACTTAGAAAACCGTGATCCACACGCTAAATCATTGTCGACCGCTGTGAAAGCCACAGCGCTTTCCACAGCGTGAAGCATTGAAATTGGAACCGCTCTCCATGCGCTGCCGGAAAATGGCAGCGGTTTCCTACCGCTACCAAACTGCTACCACTACCGCTGCCAAAGCGGCAGCGGTTTGACCTGCTCTTTGCTTCTCTAGTTCATCACGTCTTCCAAGCCTCTCTTAAACATAACCTCATACTCTCAAACGCTCTCACGTCTCCAGGAAGTCTCCGCATTGGTAAATCGTGTTTGGTAACCATTGGAAATTCGAGCCATATCCAACATCTTTGAAAAATTCACCTCTTTGACATTTTTTTTTTCCGTTTAATTCGTTCTCATCGAACGATTTCTAAAGATAGCTAAGTAGTTTTTTTTGTTGTGCAAATTCAAGATTTATTAGGGCAAATTCGAGACTTATTTTGTAAATTTAAGACTTATTTAAACCAATTCGAGACTTATTGGGGTTAATTAGACACTTATAAGGTATTTTTGCAAATTCGAGCTTTACTAGGGCAAAATAAGTGGTTTTTTTTTTTTTTTTTTTTTTTTTTTTTTTTTTTTTTTTTTTTTGGGGGGGGGGGGGGGGGGGGGGGGGGGGGGGGGGGGGGGGGGGTCTTTCTTCTTCATCACGATGGTAACAAACCTCTATCAACGGTAAAATTGACGATCCGACAATGGCGTCGATTGACTCGGGAAATAGTTGGATATGGAAGATCGGACGACATTGAGTTCTCTAGCGCCATCAATTTCGTCGGATTTGAGACAGACCGTTGTAGATTTGACAATCAAGGTTCGGCGCCAATTCAGGTTTGGGATCGTTTCTCTCTCCACACAGCTCAAAATTGAAAACGGATACTTCAGTTACAACGGGTGACACCCAATAGACGTTTTTCCAGTAGTTTTGTTGATCAACTCGCCGGTGATGATGTCGGCGATGGAGCTTGAGCTCCATCAATGTATATTTTGAAAAAAAGAAAAGAAAAGAAAAAGGACCGATAAGAGAAAATTGTAGAAGAGTGAGGGTATTTTTGTCCCGATCCCATCTATAGTGCTATTTAAACTGTAGTTATTAAAGTGGTGCTAATTGCGCAAAACACTCTCTAAAAAGTGCTAAATAATTTTTCTTCCCCACTTAATAATGTATGTATTATAGGTGATTGTCAATTAGATGATCATGTTTGACAATACAATACCATTAACTGAAGCTCTCATGGGTGTAGTTCTGTTGGTAGATGGACGAATTTAAGATTTGGGCAGATGACTCCCAAGTCAGGGACTCGAATTCTACCAATGACAAAAGAGCTTCAAAAATAAATATCTGGTCTAAATAGATGGATAGATATATATCATCAACAAAAATAAATGCCATTAACTTAGGGAGCTTCTCTTCACACTTCACAAATTATCTATTTACACTTCATTTTAATATATTTTATTAATGACAGTATTAACCTGAATTAAAATTATCAAACAAGACAAAAAAATAAAAAAAAAATAAAAAATACACTCCAAATGTTTTTTTTTTAGAAAACAACTTATTTTTTCCTCTTTTATGTTTTTTTTTTCCCTCATTATTGTTTTATAAACCCTAAAATATCTTCTTCTTCTTCTTCTTCCAATATTTCAAAGTTTTTACTGAGATATGATAGTCCCAAAACTTCAGCTGAAAATCCAACAAATTAAAAGGAGAAAAGCATGAAAATCCAACAAATCCAACCAGAGCATATTACTCGGTACTAGTCTACATTTTTTTTTTGAAAGAATACTAGTCTACATTTGAAGCTTAAAAGCATGAAACTGATGTCATTGTCACATTGGCAAACATGATCTATAATACCGCAATTCATATTTGTAAAGCAACAGATAATAATTCTACAATCGACCAACTCAATTGCTATTAGAACGAGAACTTAATTCCTGAATTGTGTATGAAATCCATATAATTTAATTCTTAAACGATTTAATAAACACTATAATCATAGATTAAAAATTAAATTTTCTTTCATCGTTGATGATTACTGATTAGTAAACACGCCAAATAAAAAAACCAAATTTAAATAATTTAAAAAGGAAAAATATATATTATTTCTTTTAAAAAAATTTATCTATACCGTCTATCTGCATTTTAAAATACAACGTATTACGTATATACTTTGGTCGAAAGATACTTTTTGATATATTTAAATATAATATATTTATTTTAAAATGTATATATTTTTACGAAAAATACTTTTTGCCAGCCGCCAACATAAATTGACATCCGTATAAGGCCAAATTAGCCGCAGAGTTAAAAAAAAATCCAACAGAGCATGCGTAGAATTCTTGATTATGATTACTTGAATTCTCAGTCGATAAAAAAAACTACAAAAGGAAAAAACCAACCAACAAAATTAACCTAAAATAGAAACAAATTACTAGAAACTAACCACCAAAAAACAAAGCTGTAATTTTGTTTCTGTTGAAATATTCACATTTTCCTTTTCCCAATAAACAGCTTTAAATTCACTGTTGGTTGAAAAAACAATAGCCTCTGTCAGTTTAAATTTTTACCAGTCCCCACCCTAAATTGACAATACTGCCCACCGAAAGTCAGTTAAAAGTAAATATTGTTGATGGCAGGATGGTAAATTAGAGATGAATGGTCACGGTCAGGTCAAATTTGGATGAATTGTCATCAGGCCCGTCGTTTCTAGACAACCATAAGTCATATCCGGCGGCAAAAATCGCACCAAAACCACCAAAATTTATATTAAGATTTAAAGCACACACTGGCTGACTTCATCACTTAGCACAAAAAATCAATTAAAAAAAGGAAAAAAAACATATCATTATCAATTTATCATCATCGACATACATACATGCTATGTATGTGATCATGACAAACATCATCCATATAGCATATTAGCATTAACAAATCTCACATACCTAACAAATCATGCTTGCTTATATATATCTGCCTTTGCCTCCTTTTCTTCTCTTCAAATAACAATTCTAGTAATCAACGGCTCATAAGAATTAACTAGTTAAATAATCAAGCAGTAGAGGGAGAAAGATTCAAATGGGCGAGGTGAGTTTCAAAGTGGTTTAAATTTTCCGGTGTTTCACGATTTGAAAATTTATCGTCATAATCTCACGTGTTTTTGTTGTGATATATATAATATAGGAGAAAGTGGTAGCCAAGAATGACGGTGAGAAGAAGGCTACGCCGGCGGCGGCTGATGCCGGTGCTAAGAAGGACGACGGAGTCGTCGTTGTCATGAAGATGGACTTGCATTGTGAAGGTTGCGCTAAGAAAATCAGGCGTTGTATGAAGAATTTCGCAGGTATAGTTAATTCACCGACTTGAGTTTTCACACGATTAGACCTGATTTTGTCAAATTTTAGTTGATGTTTCTCAGATTTGGATTTAAATGTGTACCAACTTTGCGTAATGCGATTGTTCTCTTGATGGTTTCAGGCGTGACGGATGTGAAGACAGAAATGGGAGCCAACAAAGTCACGGTGACCGGAAAAGTTGATCCAGCGAAAGTTAAAGCCAGATTGGAGGAGAAATCAAAGAAGAAAGTCGAAATTATTTCTCCTCAACCGAAGAAAGACGCCGCCCCCGCCGCTGGCGGTGGCGATAAAAAGCCGGACGAGAAAAAAGCGGAGGAGAAGAAGCCTGAAGCGAAATCGGACAAAAAACCGGAGGAGAAGAAACCAGAACCACCAAAAGAGGTAATCATTATTTCTCCGATCTCGTAACAATCCATGTGACAAGTGGACTTGTTCTCAATTATTTAATTTTTAAATTTATTGAATTGATTTTTTCCCTAGATTTTGACTTCTTCGTTATTATCGAGATGAAATTGTTCGGTTGTGTTTCGCTTTCGAATTCAAGTGCAACCACCAGAAAAATTACTCACTAATCTTTTGATTAATTTTTGGTTTATACAGAGTACAGTCGTTTTGAAGATCAGATTGCATTGCGAGGGTTGCATTAACAAAATTAAGAGGATAATCTCCAAGATTAAAGGTAAGAAAGAACTCCAGAAGATTGCTGATGATCATTTCAACTAAAATAAAAAATAGATTAATTAATTTTTTTAATATTTTTAAAAGTAGGTAGCAAGTTAGTAAATTAAGTAACTGACGGTGACGTTATGTGGCTGAAACTACCAGGTGTTGTGAATGTGACGGTAGACAAAGTTAAGGAACTGGTAACGGTGAAGGGGACGATGGACACTAAGGCGCTGGTGCCGTACTTGAAAGAGAAGTTGAAGAGATCCGTCGAGGTTGTTGCTCCCGCCGCCAAGAAAGACGACGGCGGTGGGGATAAGAAAGAGAACAAAGATGCCGGCGGCGGTGATAAGAAAGCGGCCGCTCCTGCTCCCGCTGACAAAGGCGGAGAGAAGGATAAGGCCGTTGCCGCCCCCGCCGCCGGCGGAGACGCTGCTAAGATGGAGGTGAGTAAGATGGAGTACTACGGGTACCCGTACCCGCAACCTCCAAGTTACTGGAACGATGGACACGAGTACGGCCAACAATCGCAAGCCATGGACAACAATCATCAAGTGGTGTACATGAACCAGGGATACATGACGGATCACCATAACCCGCAATACAACCCGCAATATTACCCGCAGCAGTATAACCAGCACTATCAGGCACCTGAGATGTTCAGCGACGAGAATCCAAACGCGTGTTCAATCATGTGACGTGACGAATGGGGAAGGAGACATGAAGTGAAGAATCAACCCAAAAAAAAAAAAAAAAAAGGATATAAATGTAAATAACGAAATGATCTAGGGAGAGAAACGTAATTAAAGTAAATACCAAAATTTGCAAGTGGATGACAAACTCTACTAGTAATGGTTATTACTAGAATTTTGGAAAAGCAGAGCATCGTTTTAGGTTAGCGGTTAGAACCGGGCCGGCTTGGCTCAGTGTTTGGGTTCAGTTGTTGGGTGGGTTGGTTGTTGTTGGTTGTTTCGTTTTGGTTCTTTTATTTCTTTTAAATATTTTTAATGTTTGTACCTTTTTTTTTATAAATTCAATATGATAATGATATATAAAATGTTATCTCCAATACACATGGTTTTTGTCAATTGGTGTGCACGAGGCCACATAAGTGAGCCTTTTTGATTTTTTTTTTTTTGACGGAATTTTTCTCATTATTTGTTGATAGTTTCGTTTGTGGCATGGAGAGATTTGTCTGTGGTCCTGGGAAACAATTATTAATTTTAATTGAAGCCGGTGGTTGAATATAGACCTATCGAAATCAAATATATATTTATGGTAAATATTTAAACCTCTACCATTAATATGAATGGTACTAGCAAAGATATTTTATATTTGCACTATTGTTTTCATCAAGCCTTGAATTTCAAGAAATTATTGAGTTGAGAAGTACATGATTTGACTTTCGCGAAGAGCAGTACGTTATTTTGAATGCGGTACTCGTGTGCCAGTACCAAAATAGACCACCAAACTACCAAAGGAACAAGTAGAAATGGCTTAGAACTCTTTTTATTGTTTGCTTCTTAATTAATTTTTTTTGGCAATTTTTATGCAATGACCTTATAATGACAAAATATTTTCCAAAACATATACAACTATTAAAGAAACACCGAAAGTAAATATGGATATGAATATTTTTTTGTCAAATAGAACAACACCCTCTTATTATCAATAAATATACTTAAAGATATAATGCATTAACAAGAGAATTGTATCCCATCAAAACATTGTTTAGGTCATGAAACATTTATAAATAAAGAATCTATTATCATGAGGTTTGCCATTTTATAGATGTAAACAATTTTATCGTAAATTGACACTGACATTTACCGTCCATCATCTACCATATGTTATCGTCTTATGTTCACCTAAAAAGCATCTTAGTCCATTAATAATTCTTTATGTTCAAGTTCATTGTATATTTCTAATCGACTCATAACCTTTTCGATCATTATTGACATTATTATTACCATCATATCATGGACTAAAAATCAGAAACAGTAATAGAAATCAATAATTAAAAGGAAAAATCGAGATGTGAACATTCAAATAGGTTTCATATATAGTGAAATACGAAATCAAGAAAACATCAAACAACATAGTCAATTGGGGTTTAGCGACATATTGCCCACCACAATTTGATTTAATGTACTATTATAATAAATAAAATAAATAAAATGTAGAAATAATAATAAAAAAAAAAAATACCATCTTAAATGACCTTTACGAACATTAAAAAGGTGGACATGCAAATAATACCATTTTGTGAAAAAGGCCATGAAATTTATGGCTTTTCATGGCAATGAAGGTTGATATTTGAAATTGATTTCAGATCCTACTAGTACTACGTACTAATACTACCCACTCGACCAATTACAGGGACACATTTTTTTTCTTAATTATTTTTACATATAACAAATGTTGATTCGCCACGTTAAATTATATAATCATTTATTCTAAGTTTTTTTTTAAAAAGATGAATAATTATTTATTTGGTTCGAAAACGAAATCACTTGACTTGGAAAGGATTGTTTTCACTTGATTAGATGGTAATGGAAATCATTAGCCGCATTAACAAGGTTATGAATTATGAGGAGTAAAAAAGAAAAAGAAAAAGAAAGAAAGTGATGTTTTCACATTAAAAATGAACTATATATATAGTCGGCACACGTACCTTATTGTAAAGTTTTAGATCATGTATATCTAATAAATCCATGGATCATGGACTGTTCACCTTTTGACTTAATTTTTATTTGATTATGTAAATGCATACAAGAGAAAAAGTATTGGTTTTCACGTGAGGTTGGACCCACATTTTAAGCTTCACACGATTTTTTCATAATCTAGTATTAACAAAAGGAAACTAAAAATTTAGGGGCTATTTGTTTTTTTATTAAACTCTTTAATTTGTTAGACATATAAATAAGGGGTTGTTTGTTTTTTTCACTTAAAACTTAATGAATCTGAATCATAATTATTAAGTTGTTTTGTTTATTTTTTTAAGTGGTCAAACAACTTTAAAATATCAGAAAACAATTTAAAATAAAAAGTAAAAAATCCTAACTTTTCACTTAGGGATGTGTATTCAATTAGGATTCTTAGGGACATTTAAAGACTTTAAAAGAGCCTATATTAATCCAGTGGTATTCAATTATGATTTCTATGGACTTTTAAAGAATCCTTCTAAATATGGATGTATTGAATTGAGACTTTAAAAATATCTACAAGAATAAAGGTGTATTCAATTAGGACTAGATTTTAAAGGATTTTCTTAGGTCATGAAATTTGACTAGATTTTTTCGCTGTGAGTTACACACATTGGCAAGAGGCAACACAGACAAGCAAAATTGTTGATTTTTTTTATTTTTTTTATTTGTCTGTGTTTTGTCTTTTATACAGGTTCTATGCATTTAACTTACCTTTTTTTTTTTTTTTCTTTTAATCTTCTTTTATTATTTTAATATACCACTTTAAAATAAAATTAGCTCAAACCCCAACTCATCTTGATGTAATTTATGTATTTAAGAGTAAGAATTTTTTTTTTTTTTTAAACAATAAATTCAATAACAAATTTTTAAATAATAATAAAGTTGATTGGACTTACCATGGGGTGTACATACAGCTTTTAAGGGGTGCAAATATCGTCACTCTTCTCCATTTATAATAGAAGTCAGAGATAACAAATCCATGAAAGTCTATGGATGTCTAAACAAATCTATAACAGTTTGAAATAGATATTTAAACAAATCCATAAAAGTCTGAGATAAATGTCTAAACAAATCAATGAAAATCCATGTGGATTTATAAAATCCTAACTTTTCACTTAGGGAGGCGTATTCAATTAGGATTCTTAGGGACATTTAAAAACATTATAAATCCTAGTGTATTCAATTAGGACATTTAAAGATTTTAAAAGAGTCTATATTAATCCAGTGATATTCAATTAGGATTTCTATGGACTTTTAAAGAATCCTTCCAAATCTTGGTGTATTGAATTGATACTTTAAAAATGTCTACAAGAATCAAGGTGTATTCAATTAGGACTAGATTTTAAAGGATTTTCTTAGGTCATGGATTTTGGTGGATTTTGGTGGACTTGATAGTGGGAGATATAAATATTAAATGTCATAATATGTCCGGCCTTCTCCCCAAATATTTTGGTGGACTTTTCTCTCTCTCTCTCTCTCTCTCTCTCTCTCTCAAAACAGAAACGTGTTGCTTCTTCTCACTTCTTCTCTGTTCAAATAATCATGATCGATAATCTTTCCTTGCTGATTTTGGACTGCAATCTTACCAAACAACACCCAAAAAAAAAAAAAAAAGCACGACCCCCCCCCCCCCCTTTTTTTTTCGCTGTGAGTTACACACATTGGCAAGAGGCAACACATACAAGCAAAATTGTTGATTTTTTTTTTTATTTGTCTGTGTTTTGCCTTTTATACAGGTTCTATGCATTTAACTTACCTTTTTTTTAATCTTCTTTTATTATTTTAATATACCACTTTAAAATAAAATTAGCTCAAACCCCAACTCATCTTGATGTAGTTTATGTATTTAAGAATAAGAATTTTTTTTTTTTTTAAAACAATAAATTCAATAACAAATTTTTAAATAATAATAAAGTTGATTGGACTTACCATAAGGGTGTACATACAACTTTTAAGGGGTGCAAATATCGTCACTCTTCTCCATTTATAATAGAAGTCAGAGATAACAAATCCATGAAAGTCCAAGGATATCTAAACAAATCTATAACAGTTTGAAATAGATATCTAAACAAATCCATAAAAATCTGAGATAAATGTCTAAACAAATCAATGAAAATCCATGTGGATTTATAAAAAAAAAAATCCGTAAAAATCCATGAAAATCCGTCACTTAAAAAATGTCTTTAAATGTCTTTAAGAATCCTAATTGAATACACCCTCCTTAATTGTAAATCACTTAATTGCATTTTATGCAATTCAAAATCTTTTCTTCCGATACTATCCTCCATATATAACACATCTCCAATTTCATCATAATTATATATTGTATAGAAATCTTTATTTTAATATATTGCTTATTTTAAATAGCTTTAAAAAATAAAAAAAGAACCCTAATCACTTCTCATATTGGTGTTTAATATCAATATTTTATTATGATATTAAGGTTATGTATTTATATATTATTTTTTTAGAGTATTTTGTGTGAGTTTTCTTGCTCTCTTTTATTTATTTTTATTTTTTATTTTAAAAAAAAAAACCTTCTTTTCTTAGTAAAAATAAAGTTTGTTTATAATCGAAGAAAAAGATCATGATCATATATGTTCATATATAATTATTATTTTTGAATTGTTTCTATTCTATATTATATGCATAATTGTTTAACATGGATATAGATGTAAAATTATTTCTTTTCAGAAAAATTTATTTTTAAAAAACAAACATGTTGATAGTACATTCAGATGTGAGAAAAAAAAAAAAACAAACATGTTATTCAGATTTAGGTTTCAGTCACTATTCAGTCTTCAGTAAAATTCAGGATTATTCAGTTTTTAGACAAAAAAACAAACGACCCCTAAGTCTTATAAATTAAAATATTATGATATGTTTGTTTTTGTCATTTTGGATGACTTATTATAAATATAAAATCAATTGGGTTACGTTAGGGTTTCTTCAAAATAGGGAATTTTTGGAAAATTGATTTTTAAGATTTTATTATGTGCGAATAAAACTATAAATGTATGAATTGTTATAGAAACATTTGTGGAAATTTACTAAAAAAGCTAAAAGACATATATATATATATCTTAAAATAAGATATAAGTTGAAAAAAATAAATAAACTGATTTATCTTAATTTAAGATATAAGAGACAATAGTAAAAAAAAACAAATAGTCAATAATTTACGATAAAATTGAAGTTGGTTTAGTGGTAAAAGAAAATTAATAATTCGATTTACAATGAAACATAATAAGTCATAGGTGATCAACAGCTTACCAAATAATTTGACAAACTTTTTTTTTTTTTTACCTACAAAATTATAAGAAGATTGAGTATTTTATAATCTACGTTAGAATAAAATCCCAAACCCATGACTAATCTCTAATTTACAAGGATTGACATCTCCTTTTAGTAAAAGAAGCAAGAACTAATAAAAGATTAACTAAACTCGGAAGATGCTGAATTAATACCCTATGCTGAATTGATATTTGTTTATACTGATCTTAATAGTCTCGTGATATCTATAGAGTAAATGAACCAATAAATAAGACTTAATTCTTTCGTTTTATTCATTTTCATTATTCTTAAATGCGGTATTTATTTGTGATCATCATAACAGAAAATCTCTATTCTTTTTTTATTTTTCTTTTTTCAATGATCCCGGATTTCGTCCAAACACCTATCCGTCAACAAAGCTAAACACTTTGAGGGCTGGCCACAATGTAATTGGTAGGAGTAGAATCAAGGATTTGGGTTTTTAATCCCGAGCCTTGGACCACCAAGGCAACCACCATGTGGTTCACAATAGAAAATCTCAATCCAAAGATATTATAGAATCTTCAATGCAAGTGTGACTTATGAAAAAAAAAAAGATATCACGTAGGATAAATAAAAGTTATGTTAATAATTGTGTCTCCAATGCAGCCGTGCATATTCAACTTCAAGCTGATGTGGCAAAAAAAATATTAGACATTGTCAATATGACCGTCCACTGTTGCACATCTATTTTTTAGGTTGACTCAACAAACATTTAAAACTGACATTAATTTTTCATATATTTTTGGTAAAGGAATAAAATAAAAAACAAAACACGATAAAAAGATTGACACATCATTAAAAAAAAAAAAATGTGCTTTAGACGGAAGCATTGGAGACCAAATTTTGAATTGATTGTCTATCAAGTTTATTTTTATGCCACATAGGAAGCAAGTATCTTAATATTGTTGTCATGTCAACAATTATTGGTATGTAAGCAACTTTTGCATTAGAGATGCTATTAGAGCATCTTCAATGCAAATATCCATTTTTTGAGTTTCTAAATAGTGTTACATCAGCATTTCTATTTATTACGGGCCCATTTTTGAAAAAAATATAGAAAAATACATATTCACATTTCCAATATAATTATCCAAAGTCAAATATGCATCCATTTTATGACTAATCGTAATAAAACAATTATTTCACTCCCTTTCTCCTATTTTATTTTACAATTGAGTGGTGCTATACTACTATTGACACCCCTACTACTGAACTATTTATGCACTGCTTTTTAAATTTTTGATTTGATTATATAAAATTAAATGGTTTATTAATTTTTATTTATTTATTTCCAGGATTACCCTTTTACATATTTTCAAACTTAATATACCCAATATCTTTTTCAAAAAAAAAAAAAAAAAAAAACACTTTATCTCTGATCTTTATATATAGTTTTCTTACATTCATTCGCACAACTTGTTTTTTTTTTTTTTTTCCTTATTTCATGGTGAAACTATCCTTATTAGATGCGATTTTTTTTTTCTTTTTTTCTGTAGTTGATTGTATTGTTTATGGTAGATTGTAAGTGTGATATTGATCGTCTAATGATTTTTTTAAGCAATTGAGTTAGGGTTTTGGTGTGGTTTCGTTTCGTCAGAGATTATGTTTTTTTGGTTGAGATTTTAGGGTTTCGATTTCGTCGTTTTTTTTTTAAAAAAAAAATAGCTTTAAACTGACTTTGGAAGATCTAGAATAAAAACTACAAAGTAATTTGATCCAACTTATAGAATGCTTGGAAGATCTAAAAGAAAATAAACTGAGAGAAAAGAAATAGCAAACACAGATCTGGAATTTGAATAAAAAAAACATGTAAAACAATAAAATTAATAAATATTAAACATGAGAAATATGAGATCGAGATTTGAAAGAAAATATAAACAAAAATAGTAAACATTCAACGATTTGAAATAATCTATGTCATTAGGGTTTTGAAACAAGGAAAGTGGGGTTTTATTAGTCTTATTTTGTACAAGCTTTTTTTTAATAAAAAGTGGGATATAAATAGTTCAGTAGTGGGTGTGCCAATAACACCATTCTTACAATTAAATGAGCTTTAATATTATTTGTGGTGTAAAGGGTTATAAATTCTAGTCAGCATTTCTAGGAAAGTTTCTAAAATTAGAAACTTAACCTCATATTCTCTAAATTTTTTTTTGTCTCATCATCTCCATATTGAAGTTAGATAATTACATTGAAAAGAATATTTCTAACTTTTTAACTATTTATCCTATGTAGCACTCATTTTTCTCCAAATACATATTTGCATCAGTTATGCTCTTAGATTCAAGAGTCTTCTCATAATAATTGTCATTGTACATTGTACATTCAACATTATTAACTCCATGCATGATTCATTTGTCTTTACAGTTTTATTGGTCTCGAAAGAATCAAGATAATATAAAAGATCGAAACATCGCTCGTCCTTTAGGAAAAAGCACAACATGAACCTTGAAATTTAAGTTTTCTACAAACTTAAGGAACCCTTAAGGTCAAGATATAATAGACATATATTTGTACTATATATTGGTGTCATGTTCTATCATTAACAACATTACAGTCTTATTTGGTTGTTTCTAAAGATATCTAGATTAATTGCATCGGTAAATCATCAAAGTAATCTAGACATAAAATTTTCCTAACAGGGAATTTGTAATGATATTAGTTAGATCTATGGATTTGGATCCTCTCCTCACCTTAATTGTCCTTATTTCCATAATCTATTATCATAATATAATATAGTAAACGAATAACTTGGATTATTTCTATTAATTTGTATCTTTACTTAATCAAAAGTTAACATTAATCAAAATCGAGATCATTAATTTAGGTGAGAACAAAGTAAGAATAAGATGGATGAGGTGAGGTGAGGTGAGGTAAGGTGAGAATCAAATCCATAAATGCCTTTGCCTTTTTAAGTTTTACCTAGGAGGTGGGGAGAAAAAAACAGCAAGCTATAACACATAATGCCGAAACCTCAACCGATTGATGTTGAAAAAGCATCTCAAATCTCCATCTCTCCCACCTTTTCTTTACAAAGCAGCAACGTGAAGCAACAAAAGCTGATAAAATGTTATTTTATTTTCATCATTGATTTCAACGCATGAAATGAACAAACGTTTAATGTGTAACAACGACCATATATAGATTTATTCAAAAAAAAAAAAAAAAAAACGACCATAGATAAATAGAATTTTAACAAAACCTATTCTAAAATTAGAATATCCGTTTGTAGCTCGAGTGATTGTACGTTTCTCCCCTATATAAATCAATAATCATAATGTCTTTTGTTGAATCTTTTTCAAGGCGTGATAGATAATTTGATAAGTTAATGATTTTTTTTTCTGTGTTGATTGTAGCTAGTTTCATATTTGTCAATAAAATCACAAACGGTAAAGAAAAGCTGACATAACTGGTGTCAAACTTCACACTTTAAAGTTTAAAGTAAGAAAATCTATTGGAAAATTCTCTAGTGACGGTTGGTTACGTATTGTGATTGAATCGAAATTCTTATCGTTGAAATTTGAAACAACAGAAGAAAGTAACCAATCATTTTGATGATAAGAAAGAGACCCACTTTGAATTTTAATTTTGAATTTTGCAATTCATCATCAACATTATTATTCTTTTATTTGTCTAATAGCTAGGGACCCCATTAGTCTTTGTATTTTAATGTGTATATATATATAGATTGATTTATTTATATAATTTTAAAAGTCATTGATTGCAGCTGTTCGTCTTTAAGTTGATAGATTTAAAGAGTTTATAAAAAATTTCATTTATGATCATTTTCAATTATTTGTATTTTTGTCGAATTTCATGTGGTTCCATTAAAATCTATACAAATTATTCTAATTAAATTTTAATAACGCCATTCTATCAATGCATTAATCTTTCCTTATACAAGTCTAATGATTTGGAAAAAAAAAAAAAAATTGTAGATTTTTTTAATTTAAATTTCTAAAATTCTTTAAAAAATTTACCTCAAGTCGCAAATTAGAATATCAAGATTCATGAAAGTCAAAATTGTAATTAATTATTTTTTATTTAAAATAATAATAATAATAATAAGATTACAACAGATTGTACATGATAAGATTAGGATTTTGGACCATGGGTGGTGACAAAAAGTAAATAAACTTTCGATTAATCCAAAAAAAATGAAATAATATGAGAAGATCAAGAAGCTTCAAGGCAATTTCTTCTTGTCTCTTTCATGTCACCAAAAGCATCTAAGAAATCGTGAAAATGGCTCCGGTACTGTAAATATCGATGAAGATGACAGTTGACAACCGATAGTGGAATTTCATATCATCAAACTGTACGTGTAAATACATAAAACACAAAAAAAAAAAAAAAAAAATAATAATAATAATAAATAAATAAAATTTTAAAAAATTTTAAAAAAAATCGAGAAAATGTTATCTCATTTGCATGCACCACCCATTTTCACCAAATCCACGTTCATCATATTATTTTGTTTCTTTCGCATCATTGTCATCAGAAAATTATCAATTATAAGATAATTAAAGTTTATTTAATTTATATGTTTTATATGATATAATCCGATTAAAGATAATAATTATTAAGTATTGAATATTCTTTTTGTTGACAGCAATGACAAAATCACTTGTAAATGCAGAGGAAACCATGGCCACCATACCATAACCCACTGATTGTTTTTTAATGTATTAATCTAGTTTCATAGATATAAAATAGATATCTGATGATTTTTAAGATTACCTCTATGTATTTATATAAAGAGCAACGCTAAGCTTTTCAAATTTTATATAATTGAATGTATAGATAATATAATATGAGATAACACAATGGATAGATAGATGAATGATGTAATAAGATAACATACGACATTTGCTTACTGGCAACATTATAGAAGAAATATATGGAGAAGCAGCAATCTATCGGTCACTGTAATGGTGTCATGAATCATGAAATATCATAAAAAAAACCATCAGCACATATTTGCATATATATATATATATATATATGTATGTATGAGTTGATTTTGGTTGGAGATAATGTATATATGTGTCATGAATAATACTGGAAGGTGCATCGTATGTGTGGGTTTCGGCTATTATACATAATTGTATGGCGGAGGGGTGTTAAAATCACTCTCTCAATCAACACTCTCAACTCACTCTCTCTTCATGTGTTGATATGCGGACGTTATTAAATTTTGAGAGCTTCTTTTGATAATTCAATTTATTTATTTTTTTTATACTTCTTTTCTAAAAATACTCCATTTTAAAATTTTCTAAAAACACTTTATTTTGTTACAAGATTATCTTTTTTATCTTTTTTGAATTAAATTATTAAAAAAAAATTTATCTTTTTTGATTAATTATTACATATTAAATACTCTCTCCTAAATTTTTAATTATCATATTTAACTCTCTCTCATCCAATACATATCCCTAATTTTCTATCTTTATTCTTTCTCAAGCAAGACTAACAGTTAAAGAAAAAAAAAAAAACTTACTAATAAGCTTGTTTTTAGGAACCATATGTATGTATATATTATAATAATAATAATAATAATAATAATAAAATAAACTCAAAATATAAGTACCTTATTATTATTATTATTTTTTAAATCAAAATATGAAAATGTTATTTGTTACTCTTATAGGTATGTGATTGTCGAAAGAACTTTAATTATTTCATTAGTCTTAAAAATTCTGAGTTTAATCGAATCTAGTTGAAACAATTCAATATTTAATATATCTTTTTTTTAATTGACTTTTTAATATATATATATATATTACTGTTAGTAAAAAAAACAAAAATATTCATAAGTTTTTTTTCCTTTAACTATTATTCAAAGATTGATGGAGAAAGTATGAAAACATGATTTTTTTTTTTATTTTTTTTTTTTTTATGTAGAGAGATTAATTAGGAGAGAGTGTTTAATATGGTAATAACAGATTTATGAGAAAGAGTTAAATATGTAATATTTAATCTAATGATTTAGGAGAGAGAATGTTTTTTTTATAATAATTTTAGTTTGGAGTGTCTTTAATTTTTTTTTTTTTTTTTTTTTGGTCTTGTTTAGTAATTTTAATTTAGGTTAAAATTATCATTAATAAAAAAATTTAAATTAGAGTATGAATAAATAATTTGTGGATTGTAAGGAGAAGCTCTCTTAAATTTTTCACATTAAACATTGAGCCTTTATAAATGACATCATTTATCTTTTTATTTACAATATAAACCAACAACTAACTTCCAAAATTACATCAATGTTGTAGCCTAGCAAGAGTGCAAGACCATGAATCGAGAGAAACAATCAAGGAGGAAGTCCAAAAAGCAAAAGTTGTGTGGAAAATCTAATGCGATTAGTAAAACCTGCCAACATAAAAATAATAAAAATAGAAAAAAAAAAAAAAAAATCACGATTATCAACAATGGCGAACCCAATAATTTTAGCTAGGTGGGGCACTTGAATAAATTATATTTATATTATTAAAAATACTAAGAAATTAAGATCATAGTAAAATGAGATTTTTTTTTTTTTTTTTTTAACATAAACAAATTGATGGTATACTGAAGTTTAAATAAAATAAAACAAATAGAACACTTACATTAACTAAATAATCTTATATTCAAAAAAAAAAAAAAAACAAAAAAAAAAAAACCAGAAACATAATATTACAAATTAAATAATAACAAGAAAAACAATGAAAATTTATAATATTTATTCTTATATAATATAATAAATTACAATATACTTTTATAATAAGAAATTTTGTCATGTATTTATAATGAATTCATTTTAAATTTATAAAAAAAAAAATAATTGATTAATAAATATCACTAGACATGTTTTTTATTTTTTTTATTCTTCTAATTAAGGATTAATATTAAAAACCTCACATCACCTTTGAACTATTATTGGATATATAGTTACAAATGTTTTTATTTTAGAAACCTCCCATATAGACTAACACTGTTAGAATTCTATTTGTGTTGACTGAATTTTACCGTTAAAAAGTCTAAAATGTCTCTATATAAGCTTCAATTGTATGAATCGACTATTATACACTCGTACGTTTAATGAATAAAAATTAATAAAATGATAAAAAAGGCGGGAATGTTAACTTGCAAAGGAGAAGTTATTTTATGGACAATTGTATCCCTAAAAATAACAAAATTACAAATAAACCAAACACATTGAAAATAAACTAGAATATGTATTTATATATGTATTTATTTGTCTTTTTTTATAAATCCAAGCAAGTTAATATTCTCACCTTTTGTATCATTTGTAATTTTGTTATTTGAAGGGATAAAAAATTTCACAAAATAACTTCTCCTTTGTAAGTTAATGTTCTCACATTTTGTATCATTTTATTAATTTATTTGGTAAAAGTATAAGGGTATAATGGTCAATTCATACAATTGAAGCTTAAATAGGACATTTTAGATTTTTTAATAGTCAATCTCAGTCAACACAAACATAATGCTAATGATGTTAGTTCATAGGGAGGTTTATAAAATAAAAACATCTGTAACTATACATCCAATAATAGTTCAAAGGTGAGGGGAAGTTTTTAATATTAACCATCTAATTAATGGTAAATTATTTATTTATTATTTAGATAAATTATAACTACAATATATATATATATATATATATACTAAGGATAAAATAAAATGAATCATAATAATAGATGGACTATTTTAATACAATAAATTAAAATTTGAGATTTTAGGGTTTATTGATTGGAAACTAAAGCTATTAAAAAAAATAAATGTTCAAAATAATAATAGATAATTTAATTTAAAATAAATTGAATTAAGTAGCCACAAATTGAAAGTAATTATGAAGTTGATAATGACGGAAACGAGAAAATGTATTGTTTGTTTAAGTAGCATAAGATGAAAATTTGAGAAAGGAATTGGAAATGATAGTAAAATAAAAAAAGGCATAAAAAATTATTAAAATTACATGATGAAATTAAATTTGTATACAAAGATATTCCTAAAAATGTAAATAGTGGGATTTAAACCATCACCGTCAATATAAAAATAAGACACAATATCAACTTTACTATGAGGTGTTATGATATAAAAATATTTCTTTAATATATATATAAAAAAAATTTGATTTTTTTTTTTTTTTTTAATTTGAGGTAGGGCACAGGCCCCACCTTATCTAAAGGTGGGTCGGCCCTTGATTATCAATATAGTTTATGTTAACATGTCCCCTTATGACAAATGTTAATATCTAGAAATTTACTATAATAGAAAACTCAATAAATACACACTCACTGTATTGATTGTCTTGTCTTTACCTTTGCATTTATTGAGTTTTCTAGAAATTTCTAGTTGTTAACATATGCCCTAAGGGCATAAGTTAATACCACCCTATCGATATATAGGGGCCTCTAATTATTAGATTGTTTTAAATGTATAAATTATTAAAACTATATGGATATATAAATATTTTTTGTAACATGAATAGTGAGTGACATAAGAAAATATTTCTCATTTCATATTAAAATTCTCTAATTTTTCTTATATATGTTTTGTAGGTACTTAAAAGTCGAAAGCATTTTCTCAAATGAAAAGATGTACACTTAATTGAAAAGATAATATTTTTTTTCCGTATTTTATAGTGTTTTCATGCAAATATTCTGCAATTGTTTTTTGATATAAAAATTTGGTAAAAAGAAATATAAGTGTAATTCAATCTAGTTCTATTGACATATGGTCAAGAAAAAGAAAGGAAGTTTTTTTTTTAGAGAGAGAGAAGTTATAGAGTTGTTTACCTGAATTTTTTTTTTTTTTTTTTTTTTTTTAAGATGATATTAAATAACAATTTATTAAAATTAAAGAAGGATGACAATCTTGGAAATTAAGTATTAGTTTCCACTGTAAATAAAAAAATAAATGAGGCTGTCTATAAAGGTTCAATGATTAATGTGTAAAAATTAATGATATCCACATGTTATTACATAAAAAGAGAACGAGACAACGAGTTGTTGGGTTAATTTTTGAGTAAAGCTACTGCACTCAAAATTTCAATTCAAATTCCAATCAAAATGTGAGGTGTCATCATCACACACAACATGGATTCATGTCATGATTTCCAAGATTTTGTGTGGTGATGACACCTCACATTTGGGTTGAAATTTTGGATGGAGTATCATTACTCTTAATTTTTAGTCTTTAAATTTCAATCAAAAAATTAATAAAAATTAAGGATTTAAAAATGGGGAGGGATCGGGGGACACAGTTTTTAATACAATATTTGACACGATTTTTCAACCATTGGATTTATGAGATTTGAATGGTTTAGATTTAATAAATTTTCCTTTTCCTTTATATTTAATTAATTAATTTTATTTTCTCTCTCCTCTCACCTCTTTCATCTCTCTTATATTCACTTTCCTAATTAATAAGTCTAATTATGAAGTGCGTTACTTCGGTTAAATTTTTGTTTTTGGTTAATGGTGATATTTGTGGTTCTGTGGTGCCTTCCAGGGGGTTGAGACAAGGGGACTTCCTTTCCCCGTATCTTTTTTTGGTTTGTGCTGAAGAGCTTTCCAGGCTGATCTTATCTGAAGAGATGAGAGGTTTTATTGGCGGGATCCGTTGCTCTAGGGGGGTCCAAAGATTTCCCACTTGTTTTTTTGCTGATGACAGCTTACTTTTCTCTCGTGCCTCTGAGAGGGATTGTAGGTCGATTCGTCAAGTTTTGGACTGTTATGCGAAAGCGTCGGGTCAGGTGGTTAATTTTAATAAGTCAGCTTTATGTGTTAGTAAGCGGGTTTCTCGGTTGAGAGCAACCAGGTTGGCCCGGATTGTTGGTGTTCGTGTTGTGGGCTGCCATGGCTGCTATCTTGGCCTTCCAAGTTTTGCGGGGAAAAATAAAAATCAGCTTTTTGCCAGTATTCGAGATCGTGTGTGGGGGAAAATCAGAGGTTGGCAAAGTAAGCTTTTCTTAGCAGGTGGAAAGGAGGTTCTTCTTAAATCTGTCATGCAGGCCATCCCTACTTATGCAATGTCTTTATTTAGGCTCCCTAAAGGCCTTGTGAAGGATATCCATAGGGCTTGTGCGAAGTTCTGGTGGGGCTCTGGTGTGGAGAAAAATAAAATCCATTGGGGTTCTTGGAAGAAGCTTTGCTAGGGGAAGGACCGGGGTGGTTTGGGTTTTCGTGATCTATCCGTTTTCAACAAAGCTTTGCTTGCAAAACAGTGCTGGAGGTTAATTTGTAATCCGTCGTCTTTGGCGGCTAAAGTCCTGAAACATTGTTACTTTCCAGACTGTTCGATTCTTGAAGCTTGCTTGGGGGGCTCCGACTCTTTCCTTTGGAAGAGTTTTGTTTGGGGCTTGGATCTTTTGAAAGCGGGTGCTCGATGGTGGGTGGGTAACGGCAATTCTATTGCTATTTTTAAAGATAATTGGCTCCCCAGACCTTCGACATTTAAACCTGTATCCCCTCCTAAGCTTCATATGGATTCTAAGGTTAGCGAGCTCCTCTTCCCGGATGGTGGCTGGCGGTATGAGCTGATTAGGAGTTCTTTTGGGGAGGAGGATGCGAGGATGATTCTTAGTTTGCCTAGGCCGTTTTCGGATGCGCCTGATTCTTTGCTCTGGCATTATGACAGGTTTGGTGTTTATACTGTCAAAAGTGGGTACCATTTGGGATGCAGCTTGACTTCCCCAGCTTCTCCTTCGGATTAGGCTGTTGTTAAGGATTGGTGGAACTTTTTATGGAGATTAAAAGTCTCTGCGAAGGTGAAGGTTTTTGTGTGGAAGGCTTGCCGGGACTGGATCCCTACGTTTTGTAACCTTGCTAGTCGTGGTTTGTCTGTTGATGTTTGTTGCCCGATTTGTGGGAGCAAACCTGAAACAACCCTTCATGCTTTGTGGTCTTGTTCCTTTGTGGTGGGGTTTCGCTCTAAGTGCTCCTTTCTTGAGAGTGTTAAGGTTCGAAATTCCCTGCAGTTTCTGGATTTGATGATTCTGTGCAGGAACTCTCTGCTTTTGGAAGAAATGGAGTTTCTTTGTTTATTCTTATGGCGAGTGTGGTTTCGCCGTAATAAAGTTGTTCATGAGTCTAAGTTGTTGGGGTCGACCGATATTCTTCCTTGGGCTTTTTCTTTTTTGGATGAGATCAAGAGGATCTCTGGCGTGACCTCTGCTGCTTCTAGCTCGAAGAAGTTGGCGGCCCCAAGTGGAGTCTCCCTCCTTCAGGAAGGGTCAAATTGAATACAGATGCTGCCATTAGCACTGAAAGGGGTTGTGTAGGGTTTGGCTTAATTATTAGGGACTGTTCTGGTCAGGTTCTTGCCTCTAGTGTCCAAAGGTGTTTGGCTGCTTTTTCTCCTCAAATTGCTGAGGCTTATGGTTTGTTGCAGGACCTGGTGTTTGCCAAAGACTCTGGTTTTTGGTTGTGTGATGTTGAGACTGATGCTCTTTCGGTTGTGAAGTTGATTGAGTCTTCCGAGTCCCCCCGTTCTGAAGTTGGTTTGATTATTTCGGACATTAAGCTCCTGTTAGCTGATCTTTCTGGTTGTAAGGTTAGTTTTGTTCCGAGGGGTGCCAATATGGCTGCCCATTGTTTGGCCAAGCTTGGCCTGTCTTCTGAGTCTGATTGTTTTTGGATGGAGGATTGTCCTCCGGCTGTGGTTCCTTTTATTTTGGGTGATTGCCCTTCTCTTTTGTAATCGTTTTTCCGTTTTAATGAATTTTTCTTCTAAAAAAAAAAAGTCTAATTATTTTTGTTGAGGGCAAAGATGAGCCTTCGGAGGAACGTCCTCCGATCCGGAGAAATATATATATAAGGTTGAATTTACAGCGATGATTTACTGATAGTGTACAGTAATTCTTCAGAGTTAAAAATAAGAAAATTTAAGAAAATTTCAAAAGTCTCATGCAAGGTAAAAATGAGGCGTTTTATAGCCTCAAGTCTGACAGCTCAGGACACATGTCGAGACCGTATTTGCTGTTGCTGACAGCTGCCAAAATGTGTTTAGTAAGGGTCAGGTCTGACAATTATGCCCTCCGAATTGTAGTCGGTATTCATGGGAGACGGTGTGTGAAATTTCGGAGGATACGCGCTGCAGCGGACAGGAACTCTGTAAATGAATCGGATGACTAATGACGACCGGAGTCCAAAGTACCGGTGGTTATAAACATGCCTAACAATTTTTATTTTTTAAAACTTAAATCTAGTCGATCAATATTAATTCTTCCTCTCTCTAACGTTTTTTTCCCCTCTTTCTATGTTATGATTTTATCTTCTCTCTCATTATATATGATTTTATTTTCTAACATTGCTACATCGATGCTGCAAAAATGCCAAAAAAATAATAATAAAAGAATTTAGGAATATATAAATACAAGAAAAAATATATATATATATAAAGAATAAATGAATAAATAAACCAACTCTTTATAGCACAATGTTATTATTGAATAAATAAAAGAAAGATCGAAATATACAAAGAATTTACGGATGTACATAAAATCATCTGGGTTTTTCATGCTTTGTATACGAACTTAAAAAAAAAAAATTGAGAATTCAAGAATTGAAAGTACGTAGTGTATTAATGCAAGAATTGAAAGAAACATAAAAATAAAAAGGGATAATTACTCCGGTGGCCATCGAATTGATGACACACTATCAAAATGGCCACTGGATTGAAAAGTTGTTCCAAAATGGCTATTTTTGACGAACTTTGTGACAATAATGGCCATTCTATCCAATTTCATCCAATTCCATCAAATGAGTGGCATTTTGGTAAATAAGGGATGCCATTAATTTATTTTAGATTTTTTTTGGAAATCAATTTTTTCTTTTGTTTTTGAAACGAATAATTATATTTAGTGTATATATGTATAGCATATCTCATATATATATATATATATACATGTTTTAATAAGTTCAAATGTTATATATATATATATATCTCAAAAAAAAATACACACACATATGTATATATATATATATTTCTTTTTAAAGAAGATTAAAGCTAAAAAAATCTAAAAAACAAAGAAGAGACATGTGTAATGATCTAAACCATTTCTTTTGTTTTTTTTGTTTTGTTTTTTTTTTTTTTTTTTTGTTTTTTGTTTTTTTTTTTTTTTTTTTGTTTTTTTTAAAGAATAATTATATTTAGTGTATGTAAATATATATATATATATATATTGAAGTACACTAAATATAATTATTCTTTTCAAAAACAGAAAAAATTGATTTCCAAAAAAAAAATCTAAAATAAATTAATGTCAAAATTGATTTCCAAAAAAAATGTCATCCCCTTATTTACCAAACTGCCACTCATTGGATGAAATTAGATGGAAGTAAGTGGAATTGGATGGAATTGGATGAAATGGCCATTAGTGTCACAAAGTTCGCCAAAAATGGCCATTTTGGAACAACTTTCCAATCCAGTGGTCATTTTGATAGTGTGTCATCAATTTGATGGCCACCGGGGTAATTATCCCAAATAAAAATTATAGTTCAAAAATATAGTGAATTCATGTTTTTTTTTAAACAATACATGAATTCATTCTTACTCAGTGTTTTAAAAAATGGATTGAAGCCAAAAATCGTAGTGAGGCATAAGTACATGGAGAAAAAAGATTTAACCTTACATAAGTAGTTGATTAGTTGATAATGGTTGAAAAAAAAAAAAAACTTAAAGAGGAAACTATAAATGAGAAAAAGAGAAAATATTAATATATTTGATTTAGGAAAGAAAATATAGGAGAGAGGAAAAATAAAATAAAATAAATTAATGAAAAAGAGGAGAGATAATGAAATAAATAAATATATATATTAAGGGGTCGTTTGTTTTTTTTGTCTGAAGACTGAATAGTCCTGAATTTTACTGAAAACTGAATAGTGATTGAAACCTGAATCTGAATAACATGTTTTTTTTTTTCTCACGTCTGAATATACTATCAACATGTTTGTTTTTTAAAAATAAAATTGTTTGAAATGAAGTAACTTTACATCCATACTCATACTAATTAAAAGAAGTAATTTAGCATGCAACACTCTTTATAAGATTTTGCATGTTCTTCCGCAAACAAAGTTTAATTTAACAAAACAAAAAATTCATCTCGGAATATAATTTTGCATGTTATTCTCCAAACAAAGTTCAAGTTCAATTTTACGTATTGTCTGAATATCCGGTATATAATTCCAGAAACCAAAGGAGAGGCTAAAAACAAAAAATAAAAAACCCCTAAAACATGCGGCTACAACAAAGAAACACCAAGAATTAACAATTTATATATAAATCATTGTGACAAAAATATTGATATATATATATATCAAGATATGCAGGAAAAACAATTGGATTACTGAAGAAAACAATATATCATAGTATCATAGTAAAATAATGATAACAAACACCATAATATGATAGACAAGTTTATTCACCATTACACGTAGATAAAAATAAAATAAAAAATAGAGAGTTCTTACCGGGATTTGGTAAGAGAGATTCAATTGTTTAATACCAAGAAGATTTCAATATGAAATACGTTAGATTTTTTTTTTCTTTCTTTCTAAAAGCCTTTTAAAATAAGAAATACGTTAAAAGAAAGAATTCTACACCATATCAAATTAGGATAAATTTAGAAATATATCTTTCTTTTTTTTTTTTAGGATAGACTTGGAAAAAAATATTTTAAATATAATTCAGTGATTTTGAATTAAGTTAAAAGTCAGGATTTCTTACTTTTTTTAAAAAAAATATATATATTTTTTGATATTTTTAAATTGCTTAACCACTTACAAAAACAAACAAAACAACTTAATGAGTTCAATTCAAACTCATTAAGTCTTAAGTGAAAAAAACGAACAACTCCTGAATCTAAACCTTCTAAATATTAGAGATCTAATAACTATAAAGTCGTGTCAAATATTGTATTAAAATAAAAATATATTAAAATTAAAGAAATAACAGCATGGATTGCGGCCACTCGACGACATCGGAAGTTGGAGAGTGCAATTTTGCTCACCTCCTTTAACTGGAGGTAACCATTACCCCCACCCTAAGTGTTTGACACGTGTCCCAAATTTAACCTAAAGTTCAAAGTTAACTCAAGGTTTAGGATACGTGTCAACATTTGGGGTGGGGGGTAATGGTTACCTCCGGTTAAAGGAGGTGAGCAAATTTGTACTCGAAGTTGGAACTAGTTACTGTTCCAAGTGGATTCCACATCAGCAGTTATGTCACAACTCACGACTCGTCAAATTAATAGTTTTATACGCATCAAAGACTACTCTAGAAAAAGAAGATGGCATGCTTCATTCTTTTTTATGTCCCGACGGCTTCAATCCAAACACCACCTAACTACTATGATTACCTCATCATACCTTCCATTCAATTCTTCAACTAGTAGTTTTATTTACTTATTATATATATATAATTCAGATTTCAACATATTTATTTATTTTAAACTTTTTTAAAATAAAAATATATGATAATGATACCATATGAGAGAGATGTTTAAGACTAATTATAGTATATTATCACTTAAACAATTCAATAAAATATCGATTTTATTAAAGTCTTTATCGAAATAAAAAATATAAAATGATATATATATATATATATTATCATGTTGAAAACTTTATTTAAAAAGCAAAAGTATAGTAAAAAGTTATGATAATAGTGTTAATCAGTGACATTGCATGCACAGTCCACCACAAATTGTTCACACATAATTACATAAACACAAATTTTTTGTGACCTAACAATTAAGTTGAAAATAGCGTTTGTGCAGGATAAGCCTCTAGCTTTTCTTCATTCATATTATTGTGATAATCATATCATTTATTAAAAAACAAAAAACAAAAAACAAAAAAAATCTTCTAATTGTTTGATGAAGGAAATGCGTGACAACACCCGTTACCTAAATTTTCCACCTATATAGTTTTGGAACTTTTCTTCCATATTAAATGCTTCCTAGCCAGCTAAATTTATTAATTTGCCTTTGGTCTCCATTTTCAATCAAATAAATATTTTCATTTTAATATAAGTATATATTAATTAATAGTTTAATACATATATATATATATATATATATAATTGCAAACGTATTGGCAAGAAAGAGTCGTTGCTTTGTCTTTTTCATGAATAAGTTTTGAAATTTTCCTCCACATCACAATATCACATTCAAGCTTCTTCTCCGACCATTCAAAACTTATCCATTTTTTTTATAAAAGTTAAGTTAAGATTATAATATTACAAATATATTATTCATAAATTTTATTTTAGAAAGGAATATTCTTCAAATATAATTTATTTTACAATACATTAGAGCATCTTTAATGGTATCCTCAAAAGTAGGAGAGTAATCAAAATTACCGTTATCACTTAGAACATCTCCAATGGTATCCTCAAAAGTAGGAGAGTAATCAAAATTTGATTATTTAACCAAAAAACACTGTCCAATAGAGTAACTAAAATTTAGCAATAACAGTTATCAATAATCAAATTGCCTCTTCAATAATCAAATTTGAAGATTGACTTTCAATCATCAAATACAAATTTAACCCAAATTAACTGTTGTAATTTTATTCTTTCCCTCTCTTCTGTTACTTTTTTTTTTCTCTTTTTTCTCTGATCATCTATGTATTTCATCATTGTTTCAACCCCAAAAATTTTAATTAGGTAAAATTCGTCTCTTCATTACGAATAGATCAATACCCATATCATATACCCTCTCTTGTTTTTTATAATTTTTTTTTTATTTTTTAGCAAAAAAAACTAATATATCATTGTGGTACCATTACAAGTGTACCATTGTAGACTATACAAACATCAAATTTAGCAAACCCTGAAAACAATCCTCAAATGCTGAGATGACAACTTTTGAGGATCCAAATTTGCTTATATACCATTGGAGATGCTCTTAGTAGAGCTTTTGGATGATTAAAAATGTTGTTTTACGTTTACTTGAAAAAGCTCAAATTTTAAGCTTGTCTAAAGTAGATCTTTTTGAGTTTTTTAATAACACTAAAACATTTAATATATCCCTATCATTTAAAATAGTTTTTGAATATTTTGGTAATCCTACCATTTAAAATTTTTTAAAATTTTTTTTCTAATTGACAACAAAAGACCAAAAACTTCCTATTAAAAACTCTACTTGTAAAAGGTCACTTTAAAAGAACTACTCCTAAAAGATCTACTTGAAAAAACTCTTCCAAATGGACTCTAAATCTAATAATATCAAGCTAAATGGTATGAATATATATATATATATATGTTAATGATATGTCCAATTGGGGACAACTTGCAATCTTGGTACCTAATTCAACAAGGTGAATTCCGGGGTTAAAAATTGCAGGATGGACCTCACCCAGGTAGGCCGGCCATAAATCAATGATAAATTAAATTTGAAAATTGACTTTCAATCATTAAATACAAACTTAACTCAAAATAATTGATGTTGTAATTTTATTATTTCTCTCTCATCTGTGCCCTTTTTTTTTTTTTTTTCTCTTTTTGTCTCTGATTGCTTATGTATCTCATCATTGTTTCAACCCCAAAAATTTAATCATGTAAAATTTGTCTCTTCATCATGAATGGATCAACACCCATATCATATACATTCTCTTGTCTTTTATAGTTTTATTTTTAACCCTGTTTGGATAATGATAAATTGTAGGAAAATTTTATTAGCATTATGTAACAATAATCAATGGTTGATTTTAGGACAAAATATTTATTAACTGAGAATATAATAGATTTTGATTTAAATAAACTGTACCATTGTGGACTACACAATCATCCTGAAGGTGATAACTTAGGATCAAAATTTGCTTATATCATTAAAAATGCTCTCATTGATAGAAGATTCAACTACAATACTATAGTGGATAGAAGATTATATATATATATATATATAAAGATCAATATATCAAGTATGCACTCATAAATCAAGTGGTTAATTATGTATTTTTCTTTAACATTTGTTATAGGTGTTCGAGTTCCACATTTATTTATAAAACCATGAAATGTGGGGAGAACCCCTCTCTAGTGAGAGCTATATTTTGGATCATATATGTTTGTTGTGATTGATCTCATAAAGTCTATAAAATCATAAAATGTGTAATGAAAGTTATTTTCCGAATCATATAGGGGTTGATCTCTTAAGCTCCTAAGTAACCCGATCGGCATCAAACCGTAAAAAGAAGAAAAAATTTGCATAATAAAAATCAACAATAGAGTAAAAAAAAATTAAGTAAAAGAATTTATAATTTTTTACTTTTATAAAGCCATAATATGTGTCTCCATACAAGCCAAGTTTCATATTATAAGGTTTAATTCGAGCCACGAGACACGTTATTTATAAACAAAAAGGTTTGAGTTTTTTACCCCTAAGCCATAACTAAAAAAAATGAAGTGATAAATCATCTAATTTGGACATTTCTAAGATAACTTATCCAACAATTTTTGTTTTAACTAACAACCCACGAAACATAATCACCAAAACAGCATTACCATAAACAATTAAATTTTAATTGGTCATATCCTAAGGACAATGCTAATCATGGATTAATCTAGTTTATGTTGGAAAATTCCAACATGTGAGGCCACACATGTAAATATCAAATGTATTGTGCTATCTTTGATTAAGCCTAAATTAAAGTGATATAATTAATATTTAAAGTTTTAAAGCTTAAGGGTGTAATGGAATTAATGTTTAGATACCAGAGTGCTATTTCTAATTTGATGAGGGGCCAAATTAGAAATAGCAAACCTTATATTATATATTAAGGTTTTGGTCCCCAAATTACACGATTCTTTTTCACTTGTCTGCATCCTCATCACAGAACAAGAGAGAAACATTTAGGTTACAAAAGGTTGTGATAATTTGGAAGATCACAACCCGTTCACCAACCTCCGGCAATGGATTCAGGTATGCTTCCGCCTTTTATTATCTCCATATTCTCTTGAATTGACATGGATCAATAATATATATTTAGGGTTTGATTAATTAATCATGATATAGAAACATGTTTAGGTTTAATTTGCGGATTAATTATGTGCCTATACATATTGATTGTGTGTTAATCGAATTCCTTACGGTTTAAACTTTTAAAAAAATCACATCCCTTATTAATTAATTACTAGCAATTAAATATTGTTTTCATTGCACCGACACAAAACGATTAGGTCACTTTTATGTGACATATATAGCCATGCCACTCTATTAGTAAATCCTCAATAATAATAATAATAAACATTAATGTATTCAAATCATATGGTTTTTGGTTATATTTTATTAAACCCATCTCCTTCATTACATATAATATATTGTACCTCTCAAGCCACGGGTCATTAATATAGTGTTTGTTTCATGTATGTCAAACACAATCAAAATGACAATTCGATGTCGAAAGAAATCGAAGAATTACATGTATATAATATAATTTGTGAGTTTTAAAACACTTTCATTTAATGAGATTAGAAAAGGTATTATGAATTCAATTAGTTTGTTGGTAGTGGTGGTAGTTGATTACACTCCAAGTGGGTTGTGCTTGAAATGGGAGCAAATGTTCCAAGTTGAGTTGCTTAAAAAAAAAAAAATGTTACAAGTTGAGATTCCCAAAAGATTTATTCATGATTTTCATGTACTTTTTTTATATTATTTTTACGTGATAAAACACACTAGAAGGTATAAAATAATGACCCACGGATTGGAGTTCAAGACTATAATAACAACCATAAGACTATAATAACAACCATAAGATTATTATGGCTATTAAATTGAATAATTTTGAATTGTGGTCAATAATATGAAGCTTATTAATTATAGTTAAAGTTGAATGTATTACATGGTAGGAATGGAAATTTTAAAATAATCATGATAACTTCTAATAAAAACAAGAAATGGAATTATTTTTAATTATTATAATTATAATTCAAAATTTAGGAAAAGAAACACGATTCGAACTTAAAACCTCATGTTGTATGTGTGAACGGCAAACAATTGAATGATGTTAGTTAAATATTTCTCATATCCTTTACAACTTTAAAAATGCGTATTTAACACCTTATATGTACCACAGGAAATTAATCATTTATTTATAATTTTATTTTGTTTGAAAAATATTTTACTTAAATCATTCATTAGTTTGGATGTAAAATTGTTTATTTCGATCAATGTTCTACTATTTTTTTCAACAAGAATAACATATATATATATATATAATAAACAATTTTTTTTTTCTTTTAAAACAAGATTTGTTATTAATCATTGAAATATAATCTAAAATTAATCATTAAATTGAAAACAATATACGATGAGACCAAAATCTACGTTGCGTTTTAAGAATTTAGTGAAGTAAAATTTAAGCCGGATTAGTTAGCTACAGCTTCCCAATTAAAAGGTGACAAAACAAAAATCCTAAGAAATTTAAAAAAAATAATTTATTGGAACAACCTAATTTTGGCAACAACAATAGTTGATACCCATTAAAGTTCTATAAACCAGAATAAAATTCGTCAGCAACACCATTTATACAAAAGACAAATTTCAACAAAGAGGAAGGTGACTAGCTGAGTCATCAACAGGTCCCATTTTTTGACTCAGCCTCGACTGCGACTCCGCCAATATATATATATATAAATATATATATTTAAATCACGGATCTACTGGACTTGCGAAGATCAAACATTACAGTTACGGTCCTGAAATTTATTTCTATAATATCGAAAAGAAAAAGAAATAATTTTCCAACATATTTATAAAATACGTATACCGATACTCGAACATCACAACATGAGTAACGTGGAAAGAGAGATGCACAATCCTTGTATTCCGAGAGTAAGAGTGGACTCTCCTTGATCATCGTGATTCATGAAATTAAGTGGCATGTACCATACCGTAAATGGTAATGGCATGGCCATGCGTTATGCCAGGGCCGGCCCTGGTCCTGGAGTGTTATGCATACATGCATGCATGGGAAGTCATGGATAGAATGATAATGCTGACATGTTTATATGTCATGACTCATGTAACAGAATATGTGTATGTATGAAAATGGTTTGGATTTGGGAATCTGGTGGTGGGGGGGTGGTACCGTGGTATGATTTATCAATGGAGTAATTGAGTATGCCATTTGACCTATGACACCAGACATGGAGGGGACTCGTTGGGTCCCACTCCACGTCATTTACACATGGATGCCTTGTTGGAGTTTGATTTTGCACGCCACGGCATTTCAATCACGCCAGCTCTTCCTGTTCCTCCTCTCTCCCAATTTCCAATTTCAAACTTTGCATGTGTTAATGTTATCTTTTAGGATCCTACTGTTTTCTAGTGTCATCTAGAATTTAATTATTATATTTTATATTTTGTTTTGTATTTCTATATATATATATATTTAATTATCCATATGCTTTAATTTGCTTTACACATTGAAGAAACAATTGAGCTTGAACTTATCCAAATCTATTACGACAAACAAACCTAACTTGGGCACAAAATATATAGGATCCTTTCTGCCTCTCGTGACTTCTTTTTTAACTTTTGAGTTACAATTCATGATAGAGATAGGACTGACACCATAAAAGAATGTATATATGAGCAATGAGCATGCACTTAAAAGATTAGTATTTCTGGGTGAGTTGCAAAAAACAATCGGATTTATAATCTTCGAAATATTTTTATTTCTGAGAGAAAGAAATGGTTTGGGTTTTTAGCTTTTTGTCGTAGCAATTTAAAAAGTTGCATGTAGAAAGGAGTAGTATACATGTGCCATCCATACTAGACTGGTTCTCCATCTTTAATGTGAATCATCATTCCACCCCTTTATATTTCTACTATTTAATCACGTAATACGAGGGTTATTATTATTTTTACAAATTCAAATCACCTGTTCAAAAATTATGTTACAATTTATGTTTAATCAATCAAATTGGGCTATATGTACACGCTTTAAACAAATGATTAAATATAAATGATTGTGAACACATAGTCCAGTTTGATTAGTTAAACACAAATCGAGACGCCATTTTTTTTTACCGAAAATGATCCTCTCCTCACCTCACACTTAATCTTATGACACATAAGTATTGGTGAGGAGAGGATCCTGATCCTTTTAAACAGGTGATTTGAATCCTATTTTTATATTAATTATGAAAAGAAACCTTAACAAAAAAGTCCAAACTGGATTCGATTTGTCAGTAAAAAGGTGTACAACTGTTTGTATTCACGGCCTACGTGTACATTGATTTTCTCCTCATCCAGTCCAAATCTTTGATTCATATGAATCTTTTTTTCTTTTCTTTTTTAAAAGAGATCAAACTTCAATGTAAGAGTTTGAATTTGAGTAATTTGACTATAAGAATTCATGTATTCAACAGAATGGAACACGAGTGTAGACTGTTGATGATTTCCTCTTTGACTTTCTCAACTTTGATAAAATATTTCATGTTCGTGGTAGGTGCATTCCTTAGACCCAAAAAGATAGATAAAGTAAATTTGATTGACTCTCCAACTCAAAACATACTTTATTTCTAAACAAATTAAGATGAGATACACGATGAGATGAGCAGGGCCGGCCCTGGGATTTTGGGGGCCCAAGGCGAACAATAAAAATGGGGCCCTGAGTCCCGACTTTCGATGTATATTTACTTGAATTTTTTTCTCTAGTAAATATTTATAAAAATCAATATAATAATTGGGCCTTTAAAAAAAAAAATAACATATATAAAAGATTAGTTGTTTTTAAGTATAATATTTATGTTTCTTTGATGGGTCATTCAAGATATATGGGCTGTTTTTGAAAAAATTTGTATACGGGCTAGAAATACACAGTATTTGTTTTAAAATTAAAATTTGGGGCCCTTGGAAACTGGGGCCCCTAGGCGGTCGCCTCTTGGGCCTATGCCCAGAGCGGGCCCTGGAGATGAGATTGGTTCAGTAATAAACCCATCATACCTACACAATGAGGTAGCAGGTTTAAGTTCTCTCATTTCCTTAAAAAAAAAAACCCGAATTAATTTAATACTTCAAAAAAATAAAAAATAAAAATAATTAATTCACTATACACTTCTTTTAAATCTATAAAATTGTTAGAATGCCCCTTAATTTTGCTTAATTATCATTTTAGATTATTTTATAAAGCTCTTTTTAAAATTTGTGTGTACAAAAAGACTGAAAAATCTGACACTAATCAAGTTAGGAGTTTGCTGAAAGTCGATGAGATCAACCCACTACTAAGGGGTCTCTCCACACTTTGGGGGGTAATGAGTAAATGCGGGACTCGAACATTTAACAAGAAATAGAAATGCCCAACCACTATGGTAAAAGAAGCTGTGCTTACATTCACCTATGTTTTAAAATAATCAGCGTTGAGATCTCAAAGTTTATGCAAAATATTAATTAAAAGATACACTTGTATTTCTGTTACTGTATTTGCTGCTGTTTCCTCAAGTTGGGCGTAATAAAACCCAATGATGAATACAGACTACCTCTAGCATTACTAATTTCCAATTATTCACTTTTTAGCCCACTAAACTGGGTGTACTTAAATTAAACGTGGGTGTGTTTAGCTTTACATATCCAGAGGGACTCAGGAGCTAGGCCCAGTTCTGATCTCACATAAGTCATATGTTCGTGGCTTGTGTACCCACTAATTCAAATTCTCTATCACTTTTTTTTTTTTTTAAGTGGTCAATTCCTTCCATTTCTCTCCCACCACTGAATTTTATTTCATTTACTAAGGGCCTATTTAATGGCACTTAATGTGTTACATTAAGTTATTTTGTTTGATTTTTTAAGTGATAAAATCACTTAAACAGCTCCATAAATTGGGATTTATGTGGGGTTTTTGGGTTCATATATGGTTTTCTTTATTGGGATTAGAAACGGGATCAATATGTTGTAAAAGCCTGACCATAAACCCAACATTAAACACTGTAAAGCCTACAATTAAACCCAAAACAAAAATAGAAAAAGCCCATCTAACAAAAATAGAAGACCTAAAAAGCCCAATTATTTCAACGCACCACAGCTACAAGCTCAACGCCTAAATTCATTTTTTGGGCTACACAAAATTCATTTTTTAGGCTACACAATGTAAAGCCTAAAAAATGAATCAGTTTGAAATCTGAAACAAATCCAAGCATGTCTGAGCTTGGTCCGATTATTTTATTCTCTCCTTTGATCTGTCTATTTATTTCGTGATTTTGGATATTAAAGCGTCATTAATTTTTGTTGATTAGAGATTCTGGACCTGGTGATTACATTTTTTTAGACCTTTAATTTGATGGGTTATTTTCTTAGTAGTATTATTGCTGAATTAGGACTTATGATAAATTTGTTTGCTCAGCTTGATCTGATTAGCAATTTAATTAGTGGGATTGATGAATTTTTTGCTTCATTGAAAGACCTGTAAACATAAAAATCAAGTCTCTAGAGGCGTAGCTCAGCTGGTAAATAGAATAATAGATAAGCTTTGGGATTGAGCAAATGACTTCCAAGTCAGCGGCTCGAATCCTATAAAAAATACCCGTTTAGATAAGTAGATAGACCGATACCGTAAAAAAAAAAAATTAAAAATTAAAAATAAACATAAAATCAATCTCTTACTAGCTCAGATGGTGAACTTCTAATTTCTAAATATAGTAATTTTCGTTTACTAATTACTTTCAAAAAAGTCATAGTCAAACCCTGATCCGGTTAGGTTCAGGGTCAAGATTTTTCACATTCGGTGCTCCGCGAGAAAAGCTCAATCCGGTTCGAAGTCAACAGTAAACAAACTTAATAATTTCAGTCCGGGTCAACCCGGATGCACCAGATTGACAATCATAAAACAAAAACTTTGACCGCCGTCACCGTTAACACTTGGCAAAATGGAAGTTTCTAGATTTCTCCTTTGATTTGACAGACCTAAATATAAATATATCAATAATACTAAACATCCTACCTAAAATTTTACCTTTTTTATTCCACTACATGTGTCATGTGAGGTGTTAAATTATGAGTGAATAAATATTGATGATGATTTATCTCACCTATCCCATATATCTATTCACAATTTGACACTTCACATGCCACATGTAGTGAGATGAAAAAGGTGAGATTTTAGATGGGATGTGTAACATTATTGTAAATATATATATATATATATATTAAGGAATAATTTCTTCACCATTGTCTTTGTTATTTAAATAATTATCAATTTATTTCTTATTATTTCTTATTATGTTTCTAAAATAATAATAATAAAAAGGTCTTTAATTTGTTATTTTATTTTATTTTAATAAAAGTTTATATAGATAAAATAAGGTTGATCTAATGGTATGTCTCTAACACTTACATTAAGAAGTTGTGGATTCGAGTCTCTTCCATTCTCATAAAAACCCAATAAAAGTTTATATTGTTTTAATTGGATCAAAATAGAACTTCTAGATCTTTTTCGTTAAGTTTTTTTTTTTTTTTGATAGACAAACTAAACAAATAGATTACACAGGCATATCTGCCTAGACAGAAAAAGAAATGCAGGATGGAAATTCTTCCATCCAATACCTGTTCTCCCTAAGAAAAAGAGCATTTTTTGCAAGGAGATGTGCAACCTGATTTCCTTGTCTATGGATAAAGCCAAACCTAACATCATTCATCTCAGAAGAAGCATACATGATATCCTCAAGGACTCCACCATACGCAGAATCCATGTGACTTTTTTCATTGATCCATCTAAGCACCACTTCCACATCAGACTCAAAACACATAAGGGAATAAACCACAATCATTGCTGAACTGAATTCCTCTGAGAATGGCAATTGCCTCAGCAGCTTGGGCATTAAAATTCCCTACCATCACCTGAGAACTGGCAGCCATAACAAAACCAGTAGAATCTCTAATCACCAAACCAAACCCAATCCGACTCCCCTTATCATCAAGAGCAGCATCACAGTTCACCTTATAATGGCTTGGAGAAGGTGGAATCCAAACCACATTACCACTTCTGATCCTCCTGCTGGTTGATAACAGCCCTGCATTGCTCTCCTTAAACTCCAACAATTTTTTTTTTGCCCACCCAATAACATTATCCACACCCTCACAAGCAGTCCCATGAATCTTTGCATTGCGCAAATACCACACTCTCCAAACAAATGTACAAAATAACTCCAACTCTGTCTCACACAAAACAACAGAACAATCCAAAGCAAGGTCAAAAAAGTTACGATATTTACCTCTAATCTGCCACTTTCCAGGAAACCACTGGTATTGAGCCTGTTTAACTGCCTTGCACTGCCACCGGGCATGAATTGTTGTTTCACCAGCTGTGTTACATAAAGGACAAATATCCACCACTGGAACTTTCCGAAATCCTATATTAGACATAGTAGGAATCCAATCATAACACCCTTTCCATATGAAGATCTTAATTTTCAGAGGGATTTTTAATTTCCATAATTTTTTCCACCAAGAATTACCTAAACTAGAGCCCGAATCAAAAGAGCAAGCTTGAGTCTTCAAATTCCTAGCGACCCAATACCCACTTTTAACATTGAAGTTTCTAGACTCATCAAAGTGCCAAATTAACGAATCATCACTACTCATAGAACCAATCGGAATGCTTTGGATTGCCATAGCATCCTCTTTAGAGAAGTATTGCTTGATAATGCCATCATCCCAACCGCCCGAACAAGACAGAATTTGGTTGACAGTGGCATTACTATCAATAGAGGGCAAGGATAAAACTTTAAAAGTAGATTGTCTTGGCAACCACTTATCTTTATAGATATGACTTTTTCGTTAAGTTGTTTGGGCTCGTTTGGTGCACCGCACTGTATTGTATTGTATTGTATTGCATTGGATTAGGTTGGATTGTATAGTATTGCATTGGATTGTATTATTATAATACAATCATGTGTTTGGTGAGTTTTCGTATTAGACCATATTAAGTTATAAGATGAAATTCAACCTAGAAATTCAACAACTTCACACCATCATCAACCCAGAAATTCAACAACTTCACACCATTATCAACCCAGAAATTCAGTACAAAAACTCAACCCATAAATTCAACAAAAAAAATTCATCAACTCATCACCATCGTCAAAATGAACGCAACAAGAATTTCATCACCATTATCAACAGAATCAAACCCAAAACATAATCATCAATAACACCACCATCAACAGAATCAAACCCATCACCACCATCAACATACTCAACATCACCGATCTGCAACAATTTTCTTTTCCAAAAGAAATTGAATTATACAAAATGAGTCTTTTCTCAGCAGAGTAAGAAAAGAAGAACAAATCAACCACCACAATCGCAGGATTCAGACCATAACCCTAACCACAACAATAACACCACCAAATCAACCACCACAACCCCAATCCCAGATGCTGCCGACGAGAAAGAAAGGAAGAACAACTTGGGTATTTCCCATAATCCGACCAAATCCCTAACCCCCAAATCTGACCACCAGCTAACACCCCCACCAAAAACGAAAACCATGTGCTTTAATCTTTTCTTAGCGGAGGAGATCGAAAACGAAGCTCGTATTCTCGCCGGCGGCCAACCCCCACCAAAAATGACCCTCGTATTCTCGTCGGCGGCCAACCATATTGGCTCGAATCGGAAGAGAAAGAAGAGACATAGAAGCAGGAAAAGAAGAGAGAGAGAGAGAGAGAGAAGCAGGTAAAGAAGAGAGATTGGCTTCTCGTCAGCATTGAAGAAGATAGAGAGAGATTGGAGAGATTGGTATATGTGAAGGGCTGTGAATGGATGTTTCTGGTTTGGGAAGATAAAAGATGAGGTTGGGTTGTATTATTATAATACCATATGATATTCTGTATTAGATAATACAATGAATGGTGTATTAGGATGTATTAAATTAATACAATACAAAGGAACCAAATGTGCAACCAAACATAGTATTATATTGTTTTAATACATTTTAAAGCCTTAATACAATACAATACACTATAATGCAGGCCACCAAACGAGGCCTTTGTGAATAATGTGGTATTATATATTTTGTCGATTTAATTTGTAAGCATTATATATAAAATTAAATTGTAAATATTTAACTAAAAAGAGGAAGAAATTTCATGCCAGCGAGCTGCCACTTCGCCGACTTTATTAAAAATATCGCTTCATCTGTCAGACTGTCACTTTTCTTACACTCTAGACTGGATTGGTTGACGACTTGGACTTGTATTCATCTCACTAGATCTCTCCGGCTTATTTTAATTTCCATGTTTAATGAGCATGAGTGAATTTTTTATCTTTTAATTATAAGCTATCATTATATTTTTTTCTTCTGAAACTTGACATCAGTTTTGTTTGTGATTTGTTGAGATATGGAAAGATTAATAGCTATAAATACGGTTTGAATAGACAGATCCTTACATAGATTAACGATTAATAATATTCACCAAAGATAAGCTATCCTCTTGTACGGTTTGTAGGTCCTAACAAGAGATTAACAATTAAAACGGCTATAAATACGGTTTGTAGGTCCTAACAAGAGATTAACAATTAAAAATATGGTTCGAATAATAACACTCACCAAAGAGAAAAAGCTATCCTCTTGTACTTTGTGAGTTTATACTTTATAGGAAACGTGAATGAGAAGTGCATAAAGAGTGAATGTATCTAGATTCAAAGAAAAAAAAAAAAGTGAATAATAATTAAATATCATTAAATGTTTATTAAATGATAGATTTTTTTTTTTGAATGATAATTTGGGAGTGTTGTTAGTTTTTTTTGACCGTATCTATATATGTATCCACCTAGATATACTAGATTTTTTTTTTTTTTTTTTTTAAAGTTTTTTTTATTGGTATGATTCGAATCGCTGATTTAAGAGTTATTTGTTCAAAATCCAAACTCGTCTATCCACCTTGAGCTATGCATCCACCTTGAGCTATGCACCTAGAGGTGATTTGAAACATATGTATCTTAAATTAACTATTATTTCATAAAAGAATTTACTGTATAATACAAATTAAAAAATAACAGATTGATTTCACCAACACAAATGAAATTAATTTATTGTGGTCGTTGTGGAATGTGGATATGATTGGAAGTCTTTTTTTTTTTTTGATAATAAAATGAAACATTACACACCATACAGTCCACCCACAGGGCTGGAATCCAGCCACAGATACTCCCTAACTGAGGAGAAGGCCAGTGAAGCTAGTCTAAGGTCCAAGGAGTTCCCCAGCTTGGGAGAGGCTTGGCACTTACAATGATAAGCAACACCTAACAAGGCCCTAATATCATTTACAATAAAAGAGGCATCCCCTAACAAGGGGGAATTGCTATACAGAGAGGCAACAGCCACACTAGAGGAAATTTCAGCAATTTTGATAGGGAGGTTATAGAAATTAGCCAGCATTAGGCCTTCACGCAGTGCTAAGAGGTGACAAGCTTTCGGAGAAAAATTACCCACCTTCGAGATTGGCCTGGCTGCTAAGACTCTGCCCTTATCATCCCTAATTGCGGCTCCTAATCCAACCCTTCCAGCCTTTTTGCGAACAACAAAATCAGTATTTAGTTTCAGGACTCCTGGAGGAGGAGGCAACCAGTCCCGGATCAAAGGAGCCAAAGGAGAAGGAAGTCCCGGGGAGCACACCAGTCTGGAACTCCTGAACTCCTCCAAAACATCCGTCGCATGGGACACTACCTGAGACGGCGTTCTGGCTTTGCCTTTATTCAACAAGGAGTTACGGTTCTCCCAAATGGCCCCAAGCAATCAAGCAAACCAGCTCAAGGTCCTCCTTAGACACCTGGGATGCCAGAACCTGGAAGGTATCCAAAACCGAGAGGGACCTAAGCGAAGACAGAACCAGCCCAAAGGAGGATTCATTCCAGACCTTCCTCACTGACTTACAGCTGAACAACGCATGATTTATAGACTCAATAGAAAAAGCACACAGGTTGCAACAAGGGTCAGATGTTACCTTCCTTTTCCACAAGTTATCCAGAGACGGGGCAGCATTCATGCAAACTCGCCAAACAAAAAACCTGACCTTGGGGGGGATGTTTAGTTTCCACAGGGACTTCCACCAAAGACACAACTTTGAGGGGTCAGAAGGAGAAGACTGAAGACTATTCTCCATGGCTAATTTGTACCCGCTTTGGACAGAAAAAACCCCAGATTTCTCAAAATGCCACCGCATAAAATCTTTACCTCCAGACCAACTGATAGGGATCGAAAGCAAAGCCTCTTTGTCGATTGGGAGAAGACATTGATCAATCTTCTCAATGTTCCACCCTCGCCCATACTTGTCTATTAGCTCAGAGACCAATAAATTCGAATTCGGATTGAAAGTGATGGGCTGAAAAGAGGCAGGCCTTGGAATCCATTTGTCCTTGAACACCCGAATACTCTTACCGTCCCCAACAGCCCATCTCAGGCCTTTTGCTAGAAGATCACGCCCCCACACCAAACTTTGCCAGATATAAGAGCTTCCAGCTTTAACAGAGGCAGCAAGGAAATCATCATGCTTAAAGTATTTAGCCTCAATGATTCGGGCTGCCAACGTGTCCGGAAACCTTAAAATCCTCCAAGCTTGTTTTGCTAAGAGGGCTTGGTTGAAACCCGAAAGATCCTTGAAACCCAACCCTCCTTTTTCTTTCGGAAAACACAGGGATTTCCAGCTGACCCAACTTATTTTCCTCTTCCCTTCCTTTGAGCCCCACCAGAACTTGGACATCAAAGCGCTGAGCTCCTTACAGAGACCAAAGGGGATTTTAAAGATACTCATGGCGTAATTTGGGATGGTCTGAGCCACGGCTTTTAACAGAACTTCTTTCCCGCCATAGGAAAACATATTACTTTTCCACCCTCTCAACTTATTGCTGACCTTTTGCTTCAGATTATTGAAAACCACACTTCTGTTGCGACCCACCATCGACGGAAGCCCAAGATAGATGTCTTGAGTGTTCACGGCCTCTATTTCCAGAAGTGCCTGTATTTCACTCCTAATGGACGGTGACACTTTAACCTCCAGAAGATATGATTGGAAGTCATATTCATAGTAGTCAAGTCGAAATTGAAAAAATAATAGTCTTTTAAGTTGGAATTGGTCGGCTCAAGCCTTCCAAAGGAAGTTACTTTTTGTTGTCCCCACTCGCCACTCGCCAGTCAAATATAAGTCTCTCACAGTCTCCCTCTCTTTCCTGGAAAAAATAAAATAAAATAAAAAAATCCCAGAGTTTCTAGATCATCTTTTCGGTCCACACATTTTTTTTTTTTTTTTTTGAAATAGTCGGTCCATACATTATATCGTGTACGAATTGTAAGTACTTAATATGTAAGTCTGTTATATTTACTTAATATGTAAGTATAGTTTGATGAATTAACATCAGCCGCCTTTGTCTTCTTTATTTATTTTGAGACTGCCTTTGTTTTGTTTAGATACCCGACCGTACGTATAATATTTGATTTTAAAAGGTTTGTGTCGTCGGGATTCAACAAAAACAAATTACATTTCATGTATTAATATAAATCAATTCCTACACCTTTTTATTATTATTTTTTTTTTCATTCTTTATTTTTTTATTTTATCTACAACAATAGTCGGGCCCGGAATACAAATCCCACTACTGGGAAGAGGTTACTACTCAGATTACAACTCTCAAAGTCAAATGGAGAGAGGGCTAATCCCATAATATCGAGATAGAGCTACCCACACTTTGGGGGTTAATAGCCAAAGGTGGGACAATAATTATTTACATACCAAGGTATTGAACCTTTGTGGTGGAACACACTTGGGAGATCCCAACCATTAAGGCAAGAGACCATTGGTCACGTTTTTCTTTTTTATTATTAATTCTTAGCTAACAACTTTTAGCTATTTTACAAACTAAATACTAATTTTTGACTGAGAAATTATCAATAATTCTCAATTTTAAATACAGGTAAGAAAGACATATTAATTAATTTAATTGTTATCAATATAGATTTTATACTTCATAATTCTATAGTATACAAACATTTTTGTCCTTTTAAAAAAAAAATTAAGTGCATAATAAGCTTTTTTCTTTTGGAAATAAAGTTCATTAGCTTTTTAATTTTTTATTGTATGAACATGCAACTTTAAGATTTTGTGTCGTTTTTATGCTTAGAAGTTAGCTTTATTTTTCAGTACAAAATTTATTATTTCATAAAATTAAAGCAAAATTAATAAGATGTGAATATGAAAGTACGTTAAAATTTTAGTTCTATTTTATGGTTAAAATAAATTTTCATTCAACTTTACTTCATAAAACATCTATATTTTTTTATATTAAAAAACTTACAAAAATCATAAAATAAAATAAAAAAGTATTTTGCTGTAATGTTTTGTAATTAGTACTTGAATTTACTTAAAATATTAACCTGTTTAAATTATTTATCCAAATTCATAATACAATAATGTGACGTATAAATTGTAATTAACACATCATCCATTCAAAAGAAGTTTATTTGTTAACATGAAAACAATAAATAGTAGTCATCTATACAAATTCTTATCACAATTTTACATTCTACTTACCGAAATTAGATCGGTTTATAATTTTGAAAATTACTTTTTATAAAATATTATAATAATTCGAGATTTGAGGGAGGGGCATAGACTTGAACCTACAATCTCATGGTGTAAACATGAGAGGCAAACCACTAGGTCAACCTCATCTTATCAAGTTGAAAATTAAATTTTAATTTCGTTGAAATGTTAAATTTAATTTAATTATATCATTCTAAGACCATCTTCAATGGATATACCAATGTCAATGTCAAATTTGGCACAAAAAATAATAAAATATTATATTTGACACATCATTTTAGCATTTTACTCAAATACAAAATTCTATTTGATATGCTATTTGTTATTATTTTTTTATTTAAAATTATAAAAATCAACAAATACAATCGATATATTCAATGAATGCATTGAATATTTTTTTAGAATTGTTTCAATATCAATTTACCCTACCAAATTTGTCAATTTTTTATTATTTAATATAAAAAAGTTAACAAATACAACTGTATTTATTGCGGTGCCAAATGTGGCATTATACTATACACCGTGCCAAATTTAGCACAAAGTATAGCGTATGCCAAATTTGACATAGCTTTTGACACTACATTGATGCATGTTTTTTTTTTTTTCTTTTTCTTTTTAATTTTTAATTTTTGCTAAATTATAGCATTGTCACAATAATTTAATATTGTATTGGAAATGCTCTAACTATGTTAATATACGGTTGAAAGTAAAATTTGTTACTTTGGGGGCAGGATTGGCTGAAAAAAATAATTTGCATTTAGTAATATAAATAGGAGAGTTTCTTCGAAACTTCAGTTCCCACTTAGAGTTGAAACATTTCTCAACAATTTCCCTCTCCCTCTGTTTTAAGACTTGCTAGTAACAAAGTCTTCTTCTCCCACACTTGCGATCTCGACGAGCTCTCTCAATCGCGTTCGGCTTCCTCCATTTCAATCAAACTAATCAGGTTTTTAACTTGTAATCAGCACCTTTAATTTTCCGTCTCGGTTTAATCACGTTCGGTTTTGACTGATTTCTGTTTTGTTTTTCTTTTGCAGTAAATATGTTATTCATATGCAGAGACACCGAAGTACTAGATGACCATACCTCCGGCACCAGCAGAGTCACTCCGGATGAGGTAATGATTCATTCGTTGAATCGTTGTTCATTCTTCACCTTTGTTTTTTCTTTTGAAGAATTTCATTTTTTTTTTCTTTCTTCTCGCTCTTGATTCAAAATCTGTACCAGAAAAGAAAAAAAAAAAAAAAAGCAATTTCATTTTTGTAGGTCTTTCTTTTTAGTTTTTTCTAGAAATATTTTCTTTAGTTCTTGATTTTGCTCAGCTGTGGAGTTGATACTAGTTCTCCTGTAACTGTAACTCTGTAAGTGAATTTTACATATAGATATTTAATATTTTTAGATAATTTAACTTTTTTAAGTGTATACAGTTTAGAGAATGAAATGAATTTGTAAAATATAGGCATTATTGTAATAGATTTTCAGTTTTTTTTTTTTTTTTTTTGGTTATGAACACTTAGCATGCTTTGAGTTGTCTAGTTTTACTATGCTATATTTGGATGAACACTGGTTAGAAGAAAATTGATTTCATTTTTATATCCTCAAAGAAAAAAGCCGCTGCCGCTGCCGCTGCTGGTGGAGGTGGCAAGAAAAAGCCGGAAAAGAGGAAGAAACCGGGGAAGAAGAGAATCGACAATGAGAAACCACCGAAAGAGGTAATCATTATTTGTCCGAGCTCGTTACAATTCATGTGCAAGTGGACTAATTCTTAATTTTTTTGAAAACTTAATTAGTTAATTTTGAAATTTATTGAATTGTATTTTTCTGGATTAATTGCACTAATCATATGGAGTTTATTGGTTGTGTTTGTCTTTCGAACTTAAGTGTAATAACCACCAGAAAATTACTCACTAATCTTTGATTAATTTTTGGTTTTTACAGAGCACAGTCGTTTTGAAGATCCAATTGCATTGCGAGGGTTGCATCAAAAAAATTAAGAAGAAGATTTCCACGATTAAAGGTTAGAACTCCAGAAGATTGCACGTTGCAACTAAATGTGAAAAAAATATTAATTTATTTGGTTTAGGATTTTTTTAAATTATTTTTAAAAGGCGGTGGCAAATTAGTAAATTAAGTGACTAACGGTTATGTTTCCTGGCTGTAACTACCAGGTGTTGAGAATGTGACTGTAGACGGAGATAGGGATCTGGTAACGGTGAAGGGAACGATGGACGCGAAGGAACTGGGGCCGTACTTGAAAAAGAAGTTGAAGGAAACCTTCGAGGTTGTTCCCCCCGCCCAGAAAGAAGACGGCGGCGGCGAGAAGAAGGATAACAAGGAAGCTGTCGGCGGAGGAGAGAAAAAAGAGGCCGGTGGCGGCAGAGACGGTGCTAAGGATAAGAACTACGGGTGCCCGTACCCGCGGCCTGAAAACAGATCGGAGAACAAACCAAGGGAGAAGAAAATCGACAATAAGAAACCACCAAAAGAGGTAATCATTATTTCTCCGAGCTCGTCACAATTCATGTGCTAGTGGACTAGTTCTTAATTAATTGATTTTTTTTTTTTTAAACTTAATTTGTTAATTTTGAAATTTATTGAATTGTATTTTTCTGGATTAATTGCACAAATCATATTGAGTTGATTGGTTGTGTTTGTCTTTCGAACTTGAGTGTTATAACCACCAGAAAAGATACTCACTAATCTTTGTTTAATTTTTGGTTTTAACAGAACAAAGTCGTTTTGAAGATCGGATTGCATTGCGAGGGTTGCATCAAAAAAATTAAGAAGAAGATTTCCACGAGTAAAGGTTAGAACTCCAGAAGATTGCTGATCATTGCATCTAAAGAAAAAAAATAAAAATAAAAATTTATTTGGTTAGGATTTTTTTAAATATTTTTAAAAGTCGGTGGCAAATTAGTAAATTAAGAGACTGACGGTTTTGTTACGGTGCTACCCTGCTGAAACTACCAGGTGTTGAGAATGTGACCATAGACAGTGCTAGGGATCTGGTAACGGTGAAGGGAACGATGGACGCGAAGGAACTGGCGCCGTACTTGGAAGAGAAGTTGAAGAGAACCGTCGAGGTTGTTCCCCCCGCCAAGAAAAACGACGGCGGCGAGAAGAAAGATAACAAGGAAGCTGCCGGCGGAGGAGAGAACGTTGAGGCCGGTGCTAAGATTGAGTTCTACGGGTACCCGTACCCGTACCCGCAACCTGAAAATTACTGGTACGATAGGAACCTCTAGGGCTCTAGGTCTTTGTGGTTGTGGTGGGAAATATATCCGGGAAATAATGATATAAAAGAAGGAAAACAAAAATTGACGTGTTTGTTAGGAGTTAGGACACATCAAAATCATAAGTATTTAAGCGTTTATCAATAGTTTGAAGGTCATATCTAGATTAAACATTAGCCTCCATAGGCGTGGCTCAATTGAATAGATAGATATTGTAAAAAAATAATAATTAAACATAACATTCACAGTGTGATATGATCGGGGTTGTTTGAACTTTTTTTTTTTTTTTTTTTTTTCACTTTCTCTCTTTTTTTGTAATCGATAAACATGATGATTTTGGAATTTTGTTGTATTGGATTTGATTTTATTTTGGATAAAATTTGTTGAATGAAGTGGATGAATTTGTTGAAATTTAATGAATTAGAGATATGATAAAATAATCTCATTGATTTGGAGGGGATTATTTCATCCTGCTTTGGCAAGATAAAATTGAGAAGGGGATAAAAAATAGTCATAACTAATTGGATTCACCAAACATGGGGTTAGACCAATCCCAGTCCTATCCGGTGCAACAAGCACACTCTTTTAGTACAATAATAATTCTCTTTGTCCAAGTTCATTGTATATTTCTAATTAGCTTAGAACCTTTTCGATCCTTATTGACATTATTATTACCATCATATCATGGATGAAAAATCAAAAATAGTAATAGAAATTAATAATTAGAAGAAAAAAATAGAGATATGAGCATTTGAATAGGTTCCATATATAGTGAGATACGAAATCAAGAAAACAACAAACAACATAGTCAATTGGGTTTTAGTGACATGTCGCCCACCACAATTTGATTTAATGTACTACTATTATAAGAGGGCATCTCCAGCCCATACACCAATCTCCAATTTGTTGCAAGATTACCTCTCCAACCCATGTGCCGTGTACTGTGCCAGTTTGCAACACCTCCCTTTCCAGCGCCAAATATAGTGCAGATGAAGAACCAGTGCTACTTTGTTGCTTCTTCTATTTTTTTTAGACCATCTCCAACCATCAACTCCAATTTGTTGAAACTTTGCTCCAAAATACAGCAACTTTCACACTTCAATCTCCAACTCATTGCATCAAATCCTACTCTAAAAAGAATATTCTCTTTTTTATTATTTCACAACAATTAACATTTCACCCCTTAATTAAGATAATATTATGATAAGTTAAGAAATTAAGAAATTAATAAATTAATAAATTAAATTAATTAAAATATTACATTTATTATTAATTGAACTTTGACATTACATTTCATAAAATAAATCAATTGTTTTTTTTTTTTTTTTTTTTTTGAAATCCAATTTAGGGTTTATAATTATCATTTAGTAATTTTTGTATTATATGCTTAATTTTAGTTTATTATAAATATTAATATAAATAATAATTAAATTGAAACAAATATAATTTAACCAAAAACATTAGATAATTAAAAGGATAAAATTGGAATACATTTGATTAAATATGGGTAATATTGTGATTAAACAAAACTTTTAAAAATGGATACAATCATAACTCTTAATCTTCATAATGGTCATTACATGATTTCCAAAAACTGGAGGGACTGAAAAAAAAAAAAAAAAGTCCATCAGCAAAGTAGTGCTGAGCTCTTGCCATCGCTAGATCTGACGATAGAATTTCCTCCGCTGTACTTTGGCACAGAGATTGGCGCTCGGTTGGAGATGATTCTTGCTGCAAATTGGAGATTGGCACCACGGTTGGAGATGGTCTTAGTCCCTAAATTTATAATTATTCATAGATTGAGCATTAATCAATAAAATCTATTATGATTGTATCTTTATTTAAAAGTTTTGTACAATCACAGTTTTACCCTTAATCAATTAAATTTATTTTAATTATATCCCTTTTATTATTTAATGCTTAATGAATTAAATTTTGTTTAATCAAAGTTTTACCCTTAATCTATTAAATCTCAATTTAAAGATATTAGATTCAAGAGTCTTCTCATAATAATTGTCAATGTACATTGTACATTCAACATTATTAGCTCCATGCATGATTCTTTGTCTTTACAGTTTTATTGGACTCTCGAAAGAATTAAGCTAATATAAAAGATCGAAACATCTCTCGTCCCTTTGTAAAAAGCACAACATGGACCTTGAAATTTAAGTTTTCTACAAACTCAAGGAACCCTCAAGATCAAGATATTATAGATGATTAGATTAAGATGTTGGGCCATGAGTGGTGGCAATAAGTTAATAAACTTTTGATTAATCCAAAAAAATGAAAAGCATGAAAATGAAATAATATGAGAAGATCAAGAAGCTTCAAGGCAATTGCTTCTTGCTTCTTTCATGTCAGCAAAAGCATCTAAGAAATCATGAAAATGGCTCCAGTACTGTAAATATTGATGAAGATGACAATTGACAACTACTGATAGAGGAAGTTCATATCATCAAACTGCGTAAATACATAAATGAAAAAGAAAAAAGGATTTTTTTTAAAATATTTTTAGAAGTCGGTGGCAAATTAGTAAAGTAAGAGACTGACGGTTTTGTTACGGTGTTACTTTAGAAGAAAGCCTAGTATTACTCTCTCTATAAAGTATAACAGATTTTTTTTTATTTTAATTTTAATTTTATATAATTGAATGTACAGATAATATGATTTTATTAGACAAAACAATGGATAAATAGATGAATGATGTAACAAGATAACATATGACGCGACCTTTTTTCTTTCTTTTGATACAAGTGGAAAAAAAGTCTCTTGTTTTTTCTCTGAAAAAGTAAGAGTAGTTGGTTTCGATTTTTCTGTTCTTCTTTGTCCCGTCTAGGTCTCTTTTTCTGGTTTGAGTTATGGATTCGTTTGATATTTCTTCTTTATGTGCTTCGTTGTCTATTAATCCAAAAGATGGTCCTGTTCAGTTATTGGATAGGAAACTTAGGGAAGATGCTAAGGATAGACTTTCTCTATGTTTAGTTGGGAAAATTTTATCTAATAAAAGAGTTAATAGAGATGCTTTTATGCGAGTCTTTGGTATGATATGGCAAGTTAAACATGTATTGGATATTGAATTAGTGTCAGGCAATATTTTTACTTTTCATTTCCGAGATGAAGCTGATATTGTCAAGGTTCTGTCTGGTAGCCCGTGGAATTTTGATAGTGATTTGGTTGTTTTGGAAAGACCTGTTGGTTATGGTAAGATAGAAAATTTAAGCTTTAGCAAAATGGATTTTTGGGTTCAAATCCATCAAGTTCCTTTATTGTGTATGACCAAGGAGATTGGATCTTTCTTAGGGAGTATGATAGGTGAGGTTCTGGAGGTCGACGGTGGTAATTCCGGTGAGTGTGTTGGTAAATTTATGAGGATTCGGGTTCGTGTGGATGTTTCGAAATCTTTGAAACGGTGTTTGCGGGTTGATATATTAGGTGATGGAGTAGAAACTATGTTAATTCTTCGTTATGAAAGGCTATCCAATCACTGTTTTAAATGTGGATTGGTAAATCATACGACTATTGAATGTGATGATAAGGAATCGGTTCAGTTAGTTGATGGTAAAGAAGTGTATCCTTATGGTTTGTGGCTCAGAGCGACTGGGTTTTCCCGTGGATTGTTTTTCAATACCAATAGAGGTATTTTAGGGGTCCCAGGTCAGATCGCAGTTGCAGGGTGTTCGGCAAAGCCCAGAAGTACAACGATATCGGAAAAGGTGATTACTACAGAGAAGAGCTCAGATGTTGATGCAAATGTTGAAGATGAGTGCGTCACTATCTCCATTCGAGATCCTCAAAAGCAGGGAAAGGGAGATTCACAGGGCTCAAGATCAGAGTCTGTAGTCAGTATACAGCAGGAGGTGGAGTGCATCAGGTGGGAAGATATTCGAGAGAAAGGGACAGGTTTTAATGATGAGAGGTTAAAAGAGTTTGATAGTGGTACAGGAATTAGTGCGTCTAGTGGGTTGGGTCAAGACTTTGAAATTGATACTGGACAGGTGGAGGTTAATGTCCAAGATATTTCTAATTCCGGATCTCCTTATGGGCCAAGTTTGGGCCTCGAACAGGTTAGTTCTATTAATACAATGCCTCAGTTTAATTCGGTTGTTAGTGGGCTATGTCCTCCTAATGGGTCGAAATCATTTATACGAAGAAAGATAAGTAATTTTAGAAGAAACAACAGACGCAGGTCTGGTCGGTTGATGAAGTTGGGAATTATTAAGAATAAGGATATGAAGAGTAGTGGTAAACGGAAATTGGGGTTGATCTCTAAGGGTGATGTTGGTGGGAGCAGCAAAGTGAGGAAACTCTTTGATCATAATCCTATTGTTGATAATGTGAGTGCTATTCAGAATTCTGTTCAATTTTTTTCTCCTCTGGTGGTTACCAATTCTTCGGTTTTGCCAGTTGATGGGTTAGATGATATATCAGCCGGCCGGCTTCATTCGGCCCGCCGGTCACAATGAAAATCCTGTCTTGGAATGCTCGGGGTCTGGGGAGTGCCCGAGCATTCAATTGTTTACTCTCTCAGAAGAATGTTGTTAATCCGGATATTTTATTTTTGATGGAAACTAAGGCAAATCATGTTAGAATGGAAGTTTTGCGTATAAAGCTAGGCTTTGTGGGGAAATTGGTTGTTAATTGCAATGGGAAATCTGGGGGTTTGTGTCTTTTCTGGACTGATTCAGTTAAGGTGGATTTATTGAGTATGTCTGTGGCTCATATTGATATTCGGTTAGTTACTGTAAGCAACAAATGGTGGAGACTTACGGGATTTTACGGACATCCGGATGCTAGTCAGAGATTCCATTCTTGGGTGTTGTTGAAGAGATTAGCAGGTATGTCTAATTTGCCGTGGGTTTGTCTTGGAGATTTTAATGAGATTTTAGATCATTCGGAGAAATTGGGTGGTGTTACTAAGGATGGTAAGCTTATTTCGAATTTTAGGGAATCGCTTGATGATTGTGGTCTGGTTGATTTAGGATTTTGGGGTGACTGTTTTACTTGGTGCAATAAGAGAGAAGGTTCAGATTTTATTCAGGAAAAGCTTGATAGATGTGTTAGTGATGTCAGTTGGAAGATTTTGTTCCCTGATTTCAAAGTCTCTCATCTTGACTTCTGGCGGTCTGATCATCGACCGATTCTATTAGAGTGCTCTGAATTTTCTGCTGTTATTGGTGAGGTTTTATCTAATAGGAGATTTTATTTCGAAGAATGTTGGGTGGATAATGTTGATTGTGTATAGTTAATTTCGGTTAATTGGGTTAATCACAGCGGTCTTTCTGCAGTGGATGGAGTGTTAAACAACATTCATTCGTGTGGGTTGAGGTTGAAGGATTGGAATAGAGTGAATAGACGTAAACTCAAAGAGAAAATCTTGAGGCTTAAGAGTCAACTGCAAGAAGCCTATGCTGATGTACGGCCTGGATCCTGGAAGTGTGTTCAATTAATTGAAGAGCAATTGGATGCTGAATTGGAGTTGGAGGAGCGTTATTGGAGACAAAGGTCTAGGATTGAGTGGTTGAAATGTGGTGATAAAAACTCACGTTTCTTTCATATGAAAGCCTCTACTCGGAAGTCCAGTAATAAGATTGCTAGTTTGGTGGCAGATGATGGTGTTCGGTATAGCTTGTAGAGTGATTTGGAGAAAATTGTAGTTGATTATTTTAGTAGCTTGTTTCAGTCAGGTAACCCTTCTCAACCTGATATTACTGTGATTACTCAAGATATTTCTCCTAAACTTTCTGTTTCTATGGTGAATTATTTGGAGTTACCTTTCTCTGAGGAAGAGGTAAAAAAGGCGATTTTTGAGATTGGTGCTTTGAAAGCACCTGGCAGTGATGGTTTTCCTGCCCTATTTTACCATAAATTTTGGGGTATTGTTGGTCCAGGGGTGACGAAGGCTTGTTTGGATTGCTTGAACAAGGGAGTTTCTATGGAAAAGATGAATTCAACTCTAATTACCCTGATTCCCAAGAAGAAACTAGCAGAGAAACTTACAGAATTCAGACCTATAAGTCTTTGTAACGTAATATACAAGATAGTAGCTAAAGCTATAGCTAATCGATTTCGGATTACTCTTGATAGAGTTATTTTCGAATCGCAAAGTGCGTTTATTCCAGGAAGGCAAATTGTTGATAACATTATGGTAGGATTTGAGTGTATTCATAGAATTAAGCGTAGGAAGAGGAAAAGGGGTTCGATGGCGGTTAAGTTAGATATGTCGAGGGCCTATGATCGAGTAGAATGGGTGTTTGTTGAATCTATGTTGAGGAGTTTGGGTTATCCGGAGAAGTGGATTCGGTTGGTCATGAGGTGTATTTCGACTGTGTCTTATTCTTTTGTCATCAATGGGAATGTTTGTGGGTCAGTTACTCCCTCTCGTGGATTGCGTCAAGGCGATCCTCTCTCTTCGTACTTATTTATTGTGTGTGCTGAAGGCTTTTCTTCGTTAGTGAATCAAGCTATTATCAAAGGAGATATTATAGGATTCCGGTGCAGTCGTTACGGTCCAACGGTTTCCCACTTGTTTTTTGCGTACGATAGTCTTTTGTTTGCGCAGGCCTCTATTGCTAATTGTTTAGGTATTAGGTCAGTTCTAAGTCAGTATGCTTGTGCTTCTGGTCAAGTGATTAATTATGAGAAGTCTTCTTTTTGTGTTAGTCCATCCTTGTCTGGTTCGGATAGGCAAGAGTTAGAGGTGGTGTTGGGTATTGGCAGTGTTAATTGCCATGAAAAGTACTTAGGTTTACCTTGTTTTGTGGGGAGAAAGAAGAAAGAATTATTTTCAGTAATTACCTCCAGAATTTGGGATAAAATTAAAGGTTGGAGGGATAAGTTGTTGTCAGCCGGAGGTAAAGAAATTTTGCTTAAGGCTGTTATTCAAGCTATGCCTATCTATTCGATGAATCTCTTTCGAATTCCGAAAGGTCTTATAACTGAAATTTATAGGCTTTGTGCTCGGTTTTGGTGGGGTTCGAAAGGTAATTCTAGGAAGATTCATTGGCGTAAGTGGTCTAAGTTATGTGTTGCTAAAAATAGAGGAGGTTTGGGTTTTAAAGATTTAGAGATCTTTAATAAAGCGCTTCTTGCTAATCAATGTTGGCGTTTTTTATCGGATGGGAAGTCATTGGCTGCTCGTGTGATGAAAGATTGTTATTTTCCTGAGTGTGATCTGTTACAGGCGGATTCGAAGTCGTCGGATTCGTTTCTATGGAAGAGTCTTTTGTGGGGCAGGGAAATTATTAGTGCGGGCTCTAGATGGCGTGTTGGGAATGAGTCTCAGATTAAGGTTTACAAAGACAAATGGCTGCCAAGACCTTCCTTATTTTGTCCTTTTTCTCCTCCTTTGCTGGGTCCAGAAGCTACTGTTAATCAGCTTATGCTCTCTTCTGGATCCTGGAATTTGGATTTAATTAAGAGTTTATTTTGGGATGATGATATTGCAGCCATTCTGAGTATTCCGCTAGGAAAGATGAACTCTGCAGATTCCTTATGGTGGCATTTTGAGCAATCAGGTTCCTATACTGTAAGTAGTGGTTATCGCCTTGGTTGTTCTCTTTCTACTGATATTTGCTCCTCCTCTTCTAGTTATGTTTCTGCTGATATTAGTTCTTGGTGGTCTGCTCTGTGGAAATTTTCTTTCCCTACTAAAATTAAAATTTTTTTATGGAGGGCCTGTAACCTTTTGCTTCCCTCTTTTGTGATGTTGGCCAGCCGTAAGATTCAGTGTAGTGTGGTGTGTCCTATGTGTAGGGGTAAAAGTGAATCTGTTCTACATGCTCTGTGGTCTTGTAGTTGGTTGAAGGAATTGCGGAAGTTTTGGCTTCCTAAATTAGTAGATATTCATAAGCTGAAGCTGCACTTTTTTGGCTTTATTTTTGAATGCTTTCGATTATTAAAGGTGGATGATATGCGTTTGCTTTGTGTGTGTTTGTGGAAAGTATGGTCAGTTAGGAATGCAGTTGTTCACGGTATGGAGATTGACAGGGAGATTGACTTAGTGGAGTGGGCTAGTAACTTTCTTAGTGCTTTTGATTCTGCTAATGCTAGAAGAGAGCGGGATGTTGTAGCTCCTGAGAGGTGTATTCCTATTTGGAAACCTCCTAATCCTAATATGTATAAAATAAATTCTGATGCTGCGATTGATAGTAGTGGTCGTGTGGTGGGCATTGGTATTGTGATTCGTAACTCTATTGGTTTAGTTATGGCTTGTAGTTCCCAGAAGATTGAAGCTATTTATTCTCCGCAAGTGGCTGAAGCGATTGCTATCCTTAGTGGGCTCAATTTGGCTTGCGATACTGGTTTATTTCCTTGTATTGCTGAATCTGATGCTAAAGTGGTTGTTGATTGGATCAATTTGGGTAAGTCGATTGCTGCAGAAGTTGGGACTGTTATTGATGACATTTATGTGCAGCTTGAGCGGGCGCGTTGTTCGTCTGTTATTTTTGTTTCTAGATTGGCTAATAAAGTAGCCCATAGTTTAGCTAAAAACGGTCTCTCTGTTGTGGAGGACTTGTTTTGGCTGGAAGAGTTTCCTTCCTGTGTTGGTTCGTTGGTTTCGGTTGAATGCCGGGTTCCTTTGTAATTTGTTTGTTTCATTCAAAAAAAGAAAAAAAAGATAACATATGACGCTTACTGGCAACATTGTAGAAGAAATATATGGAGAAGCAGCAATCTATCGGTCATTGCAATGGTGTCATGAATCATGAAATATCATAATAAAACCATCGGCACAAATTTGCATATATTTGAGTTAATTTTGGTTGGAGATAATATATAGAAGAATAATATTGGAAGGTGTATCGTATGTGTGGGTTACGGCTATTATACATGGTTGTATAGTTGTGTCCATTTTAAGAGCATCTCTAATGGTATAAGTAAATTTGGATCATCAAAAGTTGTCATATCATCATTTGAAGATTGTTTTCTGGGATTGCTAAAATTGATGATTGTGTAGTCCGGTACAGAATCATAATAAAAATTTCCTTCGATTTATCATTAGCCAAACAGGGTAAAAAAAACTATTTGTAATGAAGAGACAAAGTTTACCTATTGAAATTTTTGGGGTTGAAACAATTTTTAGGGTTAAGTTTGTGTTTAATGACTGAAAGTCAATCTTCAAATTTGATTATTGAAGAGACAATTTGATTATTGATTAAAGTTATTGATAAATTTTAGTGACTCTATTGGAGAGTGTTTTTGGGATCAGTGGCGTAGCCAGGATTTCTGACTAGGGGGGCTAGACTGAAAACCAGTGTATGAAAAAACGAAAAAATCGGTAACCTAGGCGCCTCTTATACTTTGGGTGCCGATTCGGCCAAATCAGCCATATTAGACAGCTGGAAGAAAATCGGTCGATTTGGCCAGGAAATCGAGCTAAGCAGAGTCAATGCATGGCTCCACCTAGTCGTTGCAAAAACTTGTCGTCGACGAAAGTTGCTTGACCAGTAAATTGTCACCGTCGTAAGAATTCAATAATATGAAATATGTTGGCAATGAAGAAGCTATTTTACTTGATAGTCGATTTTCATTTGATTTTGGAAAGAAATCCAAAATATTTTTCCTTTGCTTTAATTTTTGATTATTTGACATAATAACCAACAATAGTAAGAATTCAATGAGAAACACACACACACACACACACACACACACATATATATATATATGGCAGAGTCACGACTCACGTCTCAATCAAAAATCATCAAAATAATATGAAATATGTAAATATATTTTCTAGAACAATTTAATTATACATTTCTTATTCTCTAAATGACTAAATCAGTAAATCTCATTATCTGAAACCCAAAATTGAAATGTATTTAAAATAATAATAAAGATTCACATGGACCACATACCTAACTTACCTTGCAGTCTTGTGGATTAAAATTTAAAACTTCAATTTTTCTTCAAGAATTTTTTTGATGACCTGTTTTAATTAATAATACCAAAATCATATAAAAGTTAAAATAATCTAATTTCTTATAACAAAGCACTTTCTAATGGAAACTATGAATATTGATAACAATTTTTAGAATTACAAATTAAAGGATTTCGTATAAACCCTAAAACTAAACTCTATACAGTATAGAGTATAAAAGAATGAAAAGATAAAATTATTAGAGAAAGGATAAAAAAAAGTGAAATTATTTACCTTGGCTGTTGCTTGTGATGTTTAAATTGGTATTTTGGTTTCTTGAATTCGCATTGGTGATTGAAGGAGTCTCTCGTCCTCCTCAGAAAAAAACGAAGAAGAAGGAAAATAGTGTTTAGATGAGTTGTTTTGTTAATTGTTATTCTATAACTATTTCAATTAATGGGTGAAATTGACAGGCTATTGGGTAACATTTGACAACCTTTCACCGGACAAAAAAAAAAAAAAAAAAGGCGGTGACCCACTCCCACTCCAGTGAGTGGAGACTTTGGGTGAAAGAAAACCAAATATATATATATATATATATTATTTATTTATTTATTTATTTATTTATTTTTGAAAATTGTGACCGGACCACCTACGTTTGGCTCCACTTTTGTTTAAGATAAATAATCAAATTTTGATTACTCTTATACTTTTGAGGATATCATTAGAGATACTAAATCATTGATTACTTAAATCATTCATTAGTTTGAATGTAAAATTGTTTATTTCGATCAATGTTCTACTATATTTTCAACAAGGATAAAATATAATAAACAATTTTTTTTTTCTTTTAGGAAATTATCCAATAAACAAGAGTTGTAATTAATCATTGAAATATAATCTAAAAATAATCATTAAATTGGAAACAATATACGATGAGACCAAAATCTACATTGCGTTTTAAGAATTTAGTGAAGTAAAATGAAAGCCGGATTAGTTAGATACAGCTTCCCAATTAAAAGGTGACAAAACAAAAATCCTAAGAAATTAAAAAAACAATTTATTGGAACAACCTAATTTTGCCAACAACAATAGTTGATAGTTGATACCCATTAAAGTTCAATAAATCAGAATAAAATTCATCAGCAACAGTACCATTTATACAAAAGACAAATTTCAAGAAGGAAGAAGGAGACACCCGACATGGAGATGGAGGGGACTCGTTGGGTCCCACTCCATGTCATTTACACATGGACGCCTTGTTGGAGACTCCAACTTGCATGCCAAGGAACTTCAATCACGCCTGCTCTTCTTGTTCCTACTGTTTTCTAGAATTTAATTATTACATTTTATATTTTGTTTTGTATTTCTGTATTAATTTTGTTAATTATTCATACGCTTTAATTTGCTTTACACATGGAAAAAATCACAATTGAGATTGAGCTTATCCAAATCTATTGCATGCCTACCAAATATTACAACAAACAAACCTAACTAAGTTCCAGTTTGGTATTGCTTTTGAGAAGTTAAAATTAGTTTATTTCATAATTTTGATATAAAATGATATTTGGTAATACTTTCAAAAGTGATTAATTGATAATTTGGTAAGTTTTGACAGTGATTTTGAGAAATAGGTGGAGCCGGGTGGGCACCCAAATAGCCAAACCGATCAACCCGCTCAAACCAAACCAATTTAAGCGGGTTGGTTTGGTTTTGTTAAATAATATAAACCGATTGGTTTATTTTTGAGTAACCCAATTGGTTTGGGTTGGTTTATAGGTTGCGTTTTATCAAACCGTATAACCCAACCCAAACCATTACATATTTAAATATATATATATTATAATTAAATTATCTAAGAAAACAAATAAAAACTAAAGTTAACCCAATGCAATAAGTAGTGAACTTTGAAACTTCAAAGTGGTTGCTTCGATGGTGATAAATATTATTAATTTAAAATCTTAAACAATTTAGTTTTATTTTATAAGTTTTAGGTGTTCTACACTTGATTTTTTTTTTTTTTTTTTTTTTTTAACGATTATCGTTCTGCACTTGAGTTAAATTTAGTATTATAAATTAGTATTATTATTTATGTTATTGATAATTGGTTTAACTACTTATATTGATAATTTGATATTATTACATTTATTCAAATAAAAAATAATGTAATTATTTTCTTAAACTGTTAAAACAAACCGATTTTTATTGGTTTGGATTGGTTTGGTTTTATTTTATAAATGGTTTGGTTTAGGTTGTAAAAAAATAAACCGATTTTATAATAGTTTGGTTTGGGTATAGTCAAACCCAATCCAACCCAAACCAAACCAACTCATGCCCAACCCAAACCAAACCAACTCATGCCCACCCCTGGGTGGAGGGTTACTTTTTGAAAGTGATTATGGAATAATTTATTTCAGCATTTAATGAATATTTTAAAATATCATTATTATCCTTATGAAATTAAATTAAAATCATTTATATTCCTTGTTTCATCTTAAAATTAAAGATTATAATTAAATATTGATTTGATTTATAAAATCTTTTAAAAATATTTTTATTATTCTTATGGATTTTTTTTTTCTAATTTAAATATTATACTTAAATATTGATTTAATATATATATAATGAAAAAAAATAAAATAAGGTTATAAAATCATGTCTATTTTAGTTATTGTAACTAATTTCAGCACTTTTGAAATAAAATTACCAAACATATGTATACTGTTTTTAAGCTATATAATAGTTTTAAGAGTATAATTCATCAAACATCTGCTGATTAACTTCACAGCTGATTATTTTTTCAGCACAGTTATCAGTGATTATTATAAAAGTTATAACAATATCAAACTGGCCCTAAGCTACGGCACAAATTAGGTTTCTTTATGCCTCTTCTGACTTCTTTTTTAACTTTTGAGTTACAATCTTATACCGAATAAATGAGATAATTTCCGATAAAGATGAGATTGACACCATAAAAGAATGTATTTATGAGCAATGAGCACCACTTAATAGATTAGTATTTTTGTGAGTTGCAAAAATATTCGGATTTATAATATTCAAAATATTTTTATTTTTTTAGAGGAAGAAATGGTTTGGGTTTTTAGCTTCTTGTCGTAGCAATGTAGATACGTAGATATGAGCAGTATACATGCACCCTCAAGTTACTGAAATTATTGGACTAAACTTGTCTCGATCGGTCGTTTCTAATCATCAACGTGAATTATCATTCCAAACTGGCCGGATTTGATTTGTCAGGAAAAAGGTCTACAACTGTTGGTATTCACAGCCCACGTATACATTGATTTTCTCCTCAATTAGTCCAAATCTTTGATACATAAGAATCTTTTTTTTTTTTTTTTTTTTTTTTTTTTTTCAAGAGATGAAAGTAAAAGTTTGAATTTGAGTATTTTGAAAGAAGAATTCAAGTATTCAACAGAATGGAGCTCGAGTGTTGATGACTGTTGATTTCCTCTCTTTGACTTTCTCAACTTTGATATAATATTTCATGTTCATGTTAGGTGCATTCTTATCTCTACTCAAAACATACTTTAATTATAAACAAATTAAGATGGTTTGAAATTCACTATACACATAACGATATGAGATTGATCTGATGGTAAATCCCTCACACCTACACTATGAGGTTACGGATTCGAGTCCTCTTCTTTATAAAAAAAAAAACCTCGAATTAATGTAATACTTTAAAAATAAAAAATAAAAATTCATTATACACTTCTTTTAAATCTATAAAATTGTTAGAAGTCCCTTAATTTTGCTTAATTATCTACTTAGATTATTTTAAAAACTATTTTTAAATTTACGTATACAAAAAGACCGAGAAATCTAACATGTATTAGGTCAAAAGTCAGTTGGAAATCTTGGACCTGCCAAGATTAACCCATTACTAGGGGTTTCTCCACACTTGGGTATAATATACAAATGCGAAACTCAAACCTTTATTGTATCACATGAGTGAAGTATAAATGCCCAACCAAATAATTATCATTGAGATCACAAAATATTAACTAAAAGTTACACCTTGTATTTTTTTGACATTATTTATCCAACTAATTTTTTGAAGCTTTTTGTCATTGGTAGGATTCAAGCCGCTGACTTATGAGTCATTTACCCAAACCCCAAGCTCGTCCATCTATCAACTGAGCTAAGTCCCTAGGGCTTCACCTTGTATTTCTATCACTGTATTTGTTGTTGTTTCCTAAAGTTGGGCTCTATAAAGCCCAATGATAAATACAATCTACCACTAGCATTACTCATTTTAAATTTATCACTTTTGATTTTAGGCCACAACAGTTTGGTGTACTTAAAAATTGACGTGGGTGTTTTTAGTATTAAATATCTAGAGTGAGTCTGAGTTAGGCCGCCCAGATCTGATCTCACATCAGTCAATATGTTCGTGAGCCTGTGTACCCACTACCTCAATTCTATATCACTTTTTTTTTTTTTTTTTTTTTCAAGTCGACAATTCCCTCCAGTTCTCTCCCACAACTGATTTTCATTTCATTTACTTGGTTTCAAGAATTCCATACTCATTGTTGACACCAATATTTCGTTCTATGAAAAAATTATCTCCTAAGATTACCATTCTCAAAAAATAAATAAAGAATCGAAATTGTTTGATATATATTTCTCAAAACAAATAAAAAAGGAAACGAAAGATCAAATACAAAAAATGGATCAACTAAGCCCTCCCGGGAAATTGCTTTAAAATAAGAAAGTGAATTTTCTTGTGAATATCATGGAATAAGATTATAAGGTTTGAACTCATTCATGGAGATTTCGTAAATGTTCAATTACAAAAACCAAAATTTCAAATTAAAACACTTTCGAATTTTTTTTTGGAGATTGGATACAATTACTAATCATTATTTGGCATGTACATAATGAAAGCTTCATTTTCGATTCTACATGAATTTTTATTAAAGCCTCTCATTTTAGAGTAATTCTTTTTCTATTGATCAATTAAACATATAATAAAAAATATATACCTTAGTTTGAATTGCCACACCGCATGTCGTAAATATCTAAGGGTGTGTTTGGTAGGGATGATAAGGGAGAGGAAAGAAAAGGGTGGAGGAAAAAGGGAGAAGAAAATGGGGAAAGAGAAAAAAATTATAGGTGGAACCCACAAATTTTAATCCTCCCAAAAGTGGAAGGAAATTGGAGGGAAAGAGAAGGCTTTTTGGGTTAATTTAAAATTATAAATTTATCCATTTTTTTTTTAAATATATAAAATTTAATATAAGGGTGAAATAGTAAAATTGATAAAAATGATCTTTTCTTTCCTTCATATTTACCAAACAGCTCGATGGAAAATTATTTTCTTTCCTTCCTTCATATTTTCTATCCTTCCAAATCTTTCTATCCTTTCTATTTTCTTTCATCCCTACCAAACACACCCTAAAACTAATAGATTTTAACACTTGCAGGTTAGAACTTATTGAATGTTGAGGTGATAAAAAGTTCCTGCATTTAGCTCAGGTGTGCAAATTCTTATAGTCCAAACAAAAATGGATGTGACAATAGTCAAGATTTTTCACATTTTCCGGGTCAACCCGGAGGCACCTGATTGACACACCTCACACCTCTATAGTAAAACAAAAACTTCGAGCTCCGTCGCCGTCACCACCATATCTACCACGTATGACAGATATCACTAACAGCAGGCAGCAGCGACTTTGTTTTGTCGTATCCTCCTTCGTGTGCGGTGGATTCTTTCTCAACCTCCACGTCTCTCTTGATTAATTTCTCTAAGACACTTTCTCAGTAAAGTTGGAGCAAAACGAAAGTAATTACATATTTACATGCTCATTGCATAAGCATCTTTCGAATATCTTTTAAAACTTTAAATCTGATTTCAATTGTCTTCAGGGGTATAGCTCTGTTGATAGATCGACGAGTTTGGAGTTTAGGTAAATAATTTCCAAATCAGCGGTTTGAATCCTACAATGACAAAAGCTTCAAAAAAAAAAAATACTTGATCTAAATCGGTGAATAGATAGATACCGTATAAAAAAAAAAAAAAAATCTGTTTTCCACAACGAGCACCAAACCTTTAGACTAAAATGTTATTTAATGTTGGGGACGTCATTATTGATTGTTAAAACTATAATATTGCAAGTTGCAATTAATTAGATTTGGAAACTATTAACGTACACGTACATGGCAAAACGGAAGCTCTTAGATTTCTCTTTTGATCCGACAATTTTAAATATTTTTTTAGGAATAATTATCAATTTATAGTTGTTGTTGTTTTCTAACAACAAAAAGGTTTTTTATTCATCCACAAACTTCGCCGTCAATATTACAAATACAATAATGTTTATTAAAAGGTTCATTCATGTCAATTTCATATATTATAACATTGAGGGAAGGATCGAACTCGTAACCTTATGATGCAGGTGTGAAATGTTTACCATCAGACTAACTTTACCTCATCTTACAAATTGTACAATTGACAACATAAGTTCATAGTCTTAAAAAAAATTAGCAGATTGACGAAGTTATGAAGAGACCCGGAGGGGCAATGTCTCCTGCAGTCTCTCGGAATTTTTTATTTATTAGTCCTTGTAATAATTCTAAATATTTTCTGTTTACTTAATATAAAATGAAAATTTTACCATTTATTTCCAAACTTCGTTAAATTTAAAATTCTGCCTTCACTTCTAAAAAGATTTCATTGAAAACAAAAAGAGATGTTACAAATATCATTGATGTGAAGCTTTAGACTCTAAAAAACTTAATATATAACAGCCACTGCCTACAGAGACAGAAACAGAGACACTTAAAAAAATTAAATGGTATAGATTGACTGGAAAATTGTTATTATATTGTATTAGAGGAAGAAATTTCTGTATGAAAAAGAAAACCAGGCGAATTAAAGAATAAGGATAAGGGTCCACTTCGCCGGCCTCATTTAAAATATTGCATCCATGATCCATCACGTGTCAGTGTTACTTTGCTAATGCTGGATTAGTTGAGGACTTGTATTAATCTCACAATGACGGCTCACCAGCTTTTTTTTTTTTTTTTTTTTTTAAGTGATTATTAGAGGCGGACAAGTTTATGTACAATTTACGCAAATTTTAAGAGAAAATCACACCTACGATTTAAAGGTTATAGATTCATGTCATACAACTTCCTTCAAACGGGAAGTAATGTAACACGTAGTTCAAAATAAAAATGTGAATTTTATCTTTCAATAAACTATATATAAAACCATATCATTTCAATAGACGGAAGAGTGTAGAGGCCAGCCCATGGCCCCTGCAATGTTTTGTTTAAAAAATTTATATGTATATAAAAGTCTTCACTTGGTAATGTTATTAAAAAAATACCAATTATTAACTCTTACTCCATCCATTGACGCATTTAATGATGGATGATTTCAACGTCATCATTGCCGCATATATTATTTATTGATCCTATTAAACTCAATATTCTTTTGATAAGTATTATTTTGGTATCTAAAATATGTGTAAATTTTACGGATTATTATATTTGTGATGGTTTTTATAAAGTTTTATGAGGTTTTAATTGTATTTTATTATTATATAATTAAAAATTTATATAAACATGTTAAATGGTTTTTAGGTTTTTACATCATAACAGTTTTGACTCTTAAAAATCATAGTTAGCACTATGTTTAAACAACTTAAAACTATTGATTCTTTCTTTAAAAGAAATGTGTAGAAGAAATTGTTAATTTGATTGTTTGTGTCATCGCCATGCATATCGTAAAAATTCGTTATATATACTTTTGGTCCCCTCAACTTTGAACTTCTAGTTATGCCCCTACCCACCATGTGCGTTTTACAAACATGTGTGAAGAGTTTGAATTCGGTTTGAGAAAGTAGATATTGAACCGCACATGTATTATCCGATAAAAAAATCATATGTAAAATATATATATATATATAATTTTTCTATTGTCAGTTCGTCATGATATAAAATATATCAGAACAAACTGATAGTAAAAAGATGGTGTATATATATATATGCAGTTTTTCTATTGTTAGTTCGGCGAAAAATGTGGATTATTAGATTTACATACTTTGACTCAAAGTGTATGCACTTGTCAAAACTTCTTTATAATTTGTGGTATATATTTTTCATTATGATATAAAATATATCAGGATGAACTGACAGTAGAAAGACTATATATATAAATGTTCAAATTAGTACGTACTGATATAACTTCATCAGTGTGTTGGATGTGGACCATTAGATTTACATACTTTTACTCAAAGTGTATGCACTTATCAAAACTTCTCCATAATCAGTGGTCCACATGCATTGATAGTTTGATACTGATATAGTTATATCAGTGCGTATATATATATATATATTCTGAAATTTGACATCCTTTTATTTAGGGGTTTGATGAGATTTGATGAGATTTACATTTTACAACTCCAACCGTCAGTCAACCGCTCCAAGCCTACAAGTGTGAATGTGTGATGAACTTTTAAGTTTGAATTGGTCAGTTGACTCTGTTCAAGTCTTCTAAAAGGAAATATGCTTTTCGAGTTTTTGTCGTCTGTCGCCTGCCAAGTACAACCCTCACTGGCTCTATCTTTCCTGGAAATAAAAAAAGTTAGGAACACTTGGCCTCTTGCCAATGTGGTTGGACCCTCCCTAGGGAGGCTCCACCACCACGGTTCAAAGCCATGTGTGTACGTATATATTTGTATATATATATTATTTGTCCCACCTTGGCCCTTAAATCCCAAGTGTGGGTTGTCTTCTCCCAGTTTTGGGAGCTTTCCTCTCTCCAATTGTGAGAGTAGCTGTATTCCACATGTATCCTCTCCCCGATAGTGGGAGTAGTATTCCGGGCTGTGCTTGTAGAGTCTATTCTCGCTGGGTCCCGATAGTGGTTATACTTCAAAAAAAAAAAAAAAAAAAAAAAAAAGTTAGGAGTAAGGAGTTTCTGGATAATTCTGCCGATAAGGTTCTTACATTTCCTTAATATGCAAGTAAAAACATATTAATTAATTGTTAATATTTTTATTTTATTTTTTAAACTATTACAATTGTATAGTATTAGGAGAGGGAACACGACTGAAAGAGGGCATGACTAGGACCTAAATCTTAATTGTGAGGGGGGACTTTACATTCAACCAGCCACGTCTTGTCAATACACGATTGTTCTTTTCTTTTTTTTCTATCAATATATATTTCGTACTACATATAAACTTTTTGTCCTTTTATACTACATAAACCTTTTTGTCTTATTATTTTATTTTATTTTTTAAGATATGCAATAATACTATTACATCTAAATTTGGTGTTCAAATCTAGTACCCAAATGGTGTGGTAACGTTATAATCCATTCATTTAGATTGTATTAGATTATGAATGGATTAGAGTATTATCACGTTATTTGAGCACCAGATTTGGACACCAAATTTAGTAAAGTAGTATTATTCTTTTTTAAATAAGTACATTTTTTTTCTTTATCTTTATCTTTTGGAAATAAAGCACATAAGCTTTTCATAGCTTATTCTATAAAAATGCAACTTTAGATTATCTGTGTAGTTTTTATGTTTAAAGGTTATCCTTATTTTTTGTACAAAATTTATTGTTTCATAAAACTAATTAAAGGAAAAAAAAAATATAAGATGTGAATATGAAAGTACATTAAAATCTTAGTTATATTCACCGTTGGATCCCGCGGCCTTCGACTTTTAAAATTACTTCTCCTTCTGTTCTTAACAATGGGGCCTTGGTTAGTGACCTAAAATCTCCTTCGGGTTGTTGGAACAAATCTCTGGTTCGTAGCTCCTTTTTAGATGATGATGTTGACCATATCCTAAGTATTCCTTGCTCGTCGGCTACGCGTAGGGATTCTTTGATTTGGCATTTTGAAAAGTTGGGTTCTTTCTCAGTTTAGAGCATGTACCACCTTGACTGCTCTTTTTTGGATAGTTCTTCGACTTCTGGCTTAGGGCTGGGTTCCTCTGAATCATGGTTGAAATATCTTTAATGCCTAAGATTGCCTTCTAAGGTCAAAGTGTTTATATGGAAAGCTTGCAAAGATTGGTTACCAGAGAAAGATAATCTTGCTAAACGAAGGATTGTTATGGATATGTGGCGCCTTTAGATGATGATGCTGACCATATCCTAAGTATTCCTTGCTCGTTGGCTACGCGTAGGGATTCTTTGATTTGACATTTTGAAAAGTTGGGTTCTTTCTCAGTTTAGAGTGCGTACCACCTTGACTGCTCTTTTTTGGATAGTTCTTTGGCTTCTGGCTCAGGTCTAGGTTCCTCTGAATCATGGTTGAAATATCTTTGGTGCCTAAGATTGCCCTCTAAGGTCAAAGTGTTTATATGGAAAGCTTGCAAAGATTGGTTACCAGAGAGAGATAATCGTACTAAACGAAGGATTGTTATGGATAGGTAGCACCCTTTTTGCTTCAATAAGGTTGAATCCACTTTACATGCCCTCTGGAATTGTCCTGCTCTGAAGATGGTTAGAAATAATGTTGTGAAGGTTAAAAGGTTGGCTGTTTCGGAGAACATGCATTTCATGGACTTCATGATTTCTTACAAGAATCAAGTTTTGGTCAGTGAGATGGAGCTCCTCTATTTGGTGTTGTGGCGTATCTGGTTTCGACGTAATTCTTTTATTCACGACTCTGGTATTGTCAATATTTTGGATATCGTTCCTTGGGCTGAGGACTTTTTGGATGCCTTCAAACAGACCAATATCAAAGTTGTTAGTGTTTCTGGTGGGCGTGATGTGATTATCCCTTCTCGGAGACCTCATAATACTAGCTTCTATAAAGTCAATGTTGATGCTGCGATTGATGATAGTAGGAAAAGGTCTGGTTCTGGTGCTGTTATTCGTGACTGTAGGGGTTGGTTATGGCTTTGTGTAGAGGTGGGTACAAAAACCGAAACCGAATTGAACCGAACCGTAAAAGGGTGTTTGGTTTGATTCATAGCTTCTATTCGGTTCAAACCGATTTGAAATCTGAAAACCGAATTGAATTTGGTTCAGTTTCGATTTTGGACATATAAAACCGAACCGAACCGAATAAATAGAATTGCCTTAATTAATTATTTTGTAAGGTTCAATTTTATCAAGGATTGTTTGTTGATGATATTTTATTTTGGACTACATTATGTACTACATTTTTTTATTTCTATTTTATAGAAGTTATGAAGATTTTATATTTTGATTGAATATGTAGACTAAATATGATTGAAATTTTAGATTTGGATTGAAAATTAAGTTGTATTTTGTTTAAATTATGTTTTACATATATATATATATATTTAATTATTTTTATTTTTTTAAGTGTAAGCCTAAATGCCAAATATGCAACTTAAAGGCCCAAAAAATAAAAAACAAATAAAAAAACCTTCAAAGCCCAATAAGCCCAAAACAGAACCGGGATAAAAGTGTTCGGTTCAATTCGGTTTTCAGGTTCAAAACGGTTCAAACCAATTCACATTTTCAAAAACCGAATATATGTTAGTTCAATACGGTTTTGGCCAAAACCGAACCGAACTGAACCATGCCCACCCCTAGCTTCATGTACTCATATTTCTTTGGTGAGCCTTTCTCTTCTGATGGCCGAAGCCTTAGCTATCCTTCGGGGCATTCATTTCGCTCAACAGTTAGGGCTCTAGCCTTGTATTGTTGAATCAGATTCTCAGGTGGCGGTTTCTCTGATCAATTCTAATTCTGCTCCCATGGCTGATGTTGGCTTGATTATTGATGATATCTTAGAGTTGGTGAATGGTTCCTTGAGTTGCAAAGTGGTTTTTGTTTCTAGGAAAACTAATATGGCAGCTCATTGCCTTGCCAAGCTTAGTTTAACTTTTGAGTATGATAATTTTTGGATGGAGGAGGTTCCACCTAGTGTGGCTCCGATGTTTTGGGAGAGATCCCATTACTACTGTAATTCATTTTCTATGTTTCTTTAATGAATTTCTCTTTTTTAAAATAAAAACAAAAAACTATAATGTTAGGTAATTAGTGCTTCAATTTACAACAGTGGCACTTTTAATCTGATACCGATTTGTTTGGACCTATCAAGTTTATCGCTAAAAATACGGTCTAGAATGCAGTTCTTTGTTGAATTTTCTTATACTTTGTAATTTAATAAAGGAAATATGAGACTCAAACCTTATCACATAAGTGAAGGTAGAATGTCCAACCACTTTACATAGGCCGTTCTTAATTTACATAAGAATGTCCAACCATGTCTTGTCAATACTAAATTATTTTTACAAGATTGTAATTAAATTATCAATAATGCTAGATTTCAAAATAATTATTCACAATTTTACATGATTACATACCAATTACTAAAATTATATCATTTTATAATTATAATTTTTAATTTGGAATATTAAATTGGGATAATGTTGAAAATCACATTTTAATTTCAGTGAAATGCTAAATTAAATTTGTTTGAAATTAAGATGTGTTACTTGGGGGACAAGATTGGCTTTTAAAAAATAAAATAAAAGAAATGTAAGAAATTTAATTTGCATCCGTCCACATCCCTCGCGCAAATTTTGTAATAAAATGAACAGCATCTTCGAAACTTCTTAGTTCTCACTTCAGTTGCAACTTGCAAGTAACATTTCTCAACAATTTCCGACACTTTCTCTGTTTAAAGACTCTCTAATAACAAAGTCTTCTTCTTCCACACTTAAGATCTCGACGACTACGAGCTCTCTCAATTTCAATCGAAATATTCAGGTTTTTAACTTATAATCAGTAGCTTTAATTTTCCGGCTCGTAATACGATAAATGTTTGACCGATTTCTGTTTTGTTTTGTTTTCTTTGCAGTAAAAATGCTATTGATATGCAGAGACACCGAAGTACTACCTAGTCAGACCTCCAGCAGAGTCACTCCGGCTGAGGTAACGATTCTTTCGTTGTTCCTTCTTCATCGTTTTGTTCTGTCTCTTCGCTCTTGATTGCTGTTTCCTGATTCAAATTCCGTACCAAAAAAGAAGAAGAAATTTTCAGATAATTTAACTTTTTCAGTGTATACTGTTTTAGAGATTGAATTTGCAAATTTTTTTTTTTTTGGATGAACACTTTGCTTGCTTTGAGTTATCTAGCTTTTACTATTCTATTTTGGTTGACTGAGGAAACACGCTATTTGGTAATTTAGTGAGTTGTGAGGTTAAACTTAGAAATTAAAGGTATATATTGAAGACCCAAAAAGAGAGAACAGAGTTTTGTGGTGCTATAGCTCTCCAATTGTGTCTCCTTGTTGGTTACCGGTTGATGTCTGTTGTTCTTTGAAAAAGCCATTGAGTAATCATTGGTATTCTTCTGTATCTATGGGATGTTTGATTTCAATTTGAACCTAAAGTGCAGTGTGAAGTTTTGAGCAATGATTCTGGTACAATCTTAATATTGAAAACAAGACAATGAAAACAACTGTTCCTTGTAAAAGTTGTATCTAGAACTATTTTTGGATACAAACCAACCAAGCACATTTTTTTTTTCATTATCAAAACGGTTTAGTGCTACTAATATCTGAAAACAATAATTTGTGTTCCTTCTATCATCGCAGAAAGATGGCCGTGGAAGTAAAGGACGGAAGGCCAGTGGGACTCGAAGAGTTTATGAATTGGTCACTTTCATCTTGATCATGCATACCTATGGCTATGTCAACAAAGTGGAGCAGTATGTTAGAGGAATCGATGGTAAATACATACACCTAGCAACAGGTGGTTGTCTTTTGAAATTTTTTATTTTGAATGTAAGATGACAAAGATCACCAGAAGTCATGCTTTTACAACATCCAATTTAGATTTACCACATTAGCCTACTAGCACTTTGAGAACAAAACCGGTGTAGACTGTAGTAAGATTATTTAATATACTATCAATCTGATTAAATAGAGAGTTGGAGAAACACCTTAATAAGAGGATTAAACAACAAGAATTACATGATAGTGCTATTTTAGTTTTTTATGTTCTGTTTTTGCCTTGAATATGTATTTTAATTGATGTTTGAGGATGCAGTACTGATTTAGACATATATGAAATGGGCTTATGGCCGATGTAGGTGTAGAAAGTGTAAAGAGTGATATTAACTCCAACAAACTCGAGGTGAAGGGGAAGGTCGATCCTGCCGAAATTCAAAAGATGGTCAAGCGTAAAACAAAGAAAAAGGTGAAACTCATCTTCCCATTGCCTGAGGTTGAGAGCTTTGGAGATGAGAATGAATGCCCTGAAGAAAAATTGGAGGAAAAGACTAGACCAGCTGATATTGCCAATAAGAAAAGTGAAGAGGTAACAACCTGAATTGTAGTTAGCTTAATGTGCACTGTTAGCTTGTCAAACAAATGCGTCGTAGATTGCTTTATCTATCATTTTTTCCATATGAATCCTAGTTTCACTTGATAATTACCAGTTGAATTATTTATTTCTTGAAAATGTTAAGTATATTCTAGCTCTTTAGCTGAGCAACGGATATATAGTATAATTTACTTGAGGTATTTGATAAGTTTAGACCCAGTGACAGTATTTCATTAACATCAAGGCCTTGTTTAATTAGATAAATTTTTTATAACTAATTATGATTTATTATTCATGGTTCAGAGTGTGACGGTTCTGAAGATCAAATTGTGCTGCGATCGTTGCAACCAGAAACTCCAAAAGAACTTGAAAGTCAAAAGTACAACTATGAAGCTATCATAAGTCTTATTGTTTGTTATTATTATTTTTAAATGTTCTCATCAATTTTAAGATTATGTATACAATCCATTATTCAATTGAAGCTTAACTGAGGATAAATTTGTCTTACAGGATTGGAAATGGTGGCAATGGACAAGGAGAAGGATTTAGTAACTGTAAAGGGCACTGTGAACTTGACTGAACTTAGATCCTACATCAAGAAAGACGTCGAGGTCGTGGTTCCTGCCAAGAAAGACACTGTTTCAACCGAGAAGAAAGGCAGAGAAACTAGTGCCATCAGCAAGAAAGACAAGGATACTGGCACTGCGGAGATGATCTTGAGAGAAAAAGAGACTGAACCCACTGACAAGAAAAGCAAAGGCAAATATGGTGGTGCCGAGGACAAGAAGAGAAACAAAGTTGGCACCACGAAGATTAGAGACAGAGACTCTGAAACCAGAGGCAGTGCTGGTGTGGAGAACAAGGGTGAAAACAAAGACAGCGGTGTCAACCAAAAGAAAGATAAAGATAAAGACGTTGGTCACAGAAAGATTGAGGAAGCATCCAGTGATGGCAGCAGCCGTGGAAACTATCAAGAGGAGGGCATCAGTGTTACAGCGAAGCTGATTCCGCCATACTACGATAGTAGGCCTGTTGATTATCGGTATCATTATAGTTCTTATGTACATAGCCGCCCTGAGAATGACTCCAATTGGGTACACAAGTTCAGTGACGAGAATCCTCATTCGTGTAATATATTGTAATATGGGAAGGGAGAAATAAATGGAATGTTGTAGTTATAGTTCAATTTTTGTTCTTGTGTGTAGAGTGGGATGGGTTGTGGCAAAATAAAAACCTCGGTTAGATTCTCCAAATATTAGAGGGGATATAGGTTATCATACATCATCTTTCATAGGTTCACATTGTGTTGAATAGTGTAGTTTCTTTGTTTGTGTATGTAATATCTTCTAATTATTCTTGAATGAAGCTGAATTTTGTAAGTGTAAAAATGCTTTTTTTTGTTAGACCACGAGGCATCCCTCACTCCGATCAGTAACCAATCGTTAACAAGTGTGATTAATCCCCGCTTCGGCTGGGAGGTCAATAAAGTCTGACCACAAGGTGCTTCCAGTGGGGTTCAAACTCGGGCAGAGCCAGAACCATTTGCCCCATTGGGAGTGCGGTGACCAACCACACCACAGCTCATGGTTTGTAAAAATGCTTTCAATTGAATAGAATAGATCTTTTGTAATCTGTTTCAATGACGAAATGAGCTAAAGGCTACTAGAAAGAACTGGGAATTTTTATACTATTTGTCAGAGTACAATTAGTGTTCTTCTTAACTTGACTCTGATAAAACTCTATTGGATTTGTATTCACAAATTTCATGTTAGCTGTCAAAAGTCTGTTCCATATGAACACAAATATCCAGAAGTCATCGAACTCTAAAGACTTTTATTCTCTAACAAAAATGATATTGGTAGAGAGAGAATGTGATAATCAAGAGAGGTTGAGAAGAAATCAAGAGAGAAAAATGGTGACAGAATGAGGAAAGAGAATTTGGCCATTTAAGTCAGTTCAAGTCAACGATATGTTTGTTGATTGCAAGTTGAAAGTTGCAACACATTAATGCTATTAAAACTTAAAAATAAAATAAAAAATAAAAAATAAAAAGTGACAAAACTATTAAAACTATTAACTTATGCTAAGCCCACAAAATCAGATGAAAAATGTGATTTTACATCCTTTTTTACATTTTTTATTTATCTCATACAGACTTTTTTTTAAACAAAACTTATTAAAACTCAACCTATTAATTTATGCTAAGCGCACAAAATCGGGTGAAAAATATGATATTACACCCATTTTTACATTTTTTATTTATCTCTTAAGGACTACGGTAAATCTTTGCTCTAAAAAATATTTTCAATTGATTACTATTTTAAGAACTTTTATTACTAAATTTTGACGGATAGAATTTATTAATTCTCAATTTAAAATTTCCAGGTAAGAAAGAGAAATCTATTAATTGTTAATTTATTATTATTAAAGAGAAATCTCTCTCTCTCTCTCTCTCTCTCTCTCTAAATGAGTACATAATAAGGGTTTTTTTTTTTTTTTTTGTTTTCTTTTGGAAATAAGTACATAATAAGCTTTGTTTTCTTAATAAGTACATAATAAGTACATAATAAGGACTACGGTAAATCTTTCCTCTAAAAAATATTTTCAATTGAAAACTTTTACTATTTTAAGAACTTTTAGTACTAAATTTTGACGGATAAAATTTAAAATTAATTCTCGATTTTAAATTTGCAGGTAAGAAAGAGAAATCTATTAATTGTTAATATATGTTTTTTATTTATTTTATTATTATCAAATTTATCATTTCAGATTTTATACTACATTAACCTTTTTGTGTCCTTTTTTTTTTATTGAGTACATAATAGGTTTTTTTTTTTGTTTTTATTTTTTTATTTTGGAAATAAGTACATAATAAGCTTTATTTTCTTTTTGAGATAAAGTACGTAATCTTTTTTGTTTTGGAAATAAGTACATAATAAGCTTTGTTTTCTTTTTGAGATAAAGTACGTAAGCTTTTAATTATATGAAAATGCAGCTGAGAGCTTGTTTAGTTAGTCTTTTGAAAAATATCTATTTATAAAACATCTATTTGTAAGTGCCAAGCCACCCTTAAACAGGGGAACTCCTTGGCACATAGTCTAACTTCGATTGTTTTCTCCTCTGTGTGGAAGCACTTATGGCTGGATCCCAGTCCTTCTCTGGTTCTTTTTGTTGTGTAATGTGTTTCTTTTCTTATCAAAAAAAAAAAAAAAAAAACTTATAATAGATCTATAGACCTTTTATAAATAGAGTTTTTGAAAAATAAATAAATTATAGTTGTTTGGTTGATAGATTATTATATATTTATAAATAATAATAATAAAAAATGTATATTTGAATAAGCTCCTCCTCATGAGTTTCAGTCTGGTAGAGGTTTAAACTATGTTAACTCTACTAGCCACTGCTGAATTTAAAATAGACAATATTAAAAGTCAAACCAAACAACTCTAAACAACTCAAATAGAGATTTGTAGAGCTTTTGAGGTAGTAGAAAACCCAACTAAATAAGCATTTAGATTCTACTTTGTCGTTTATATTTTAAATTGTCAGTATTATTGGGTTTTGAACTAAAGACCCATTTAGACACCCAAGTAGGGCCAAGAGCTTAAGCCCATGCTATAAAGCTGAGAACCCAAGTATATATAAGAAAACTATTTTTTTTTTCTTCCGTTTACTATATATATATATCTTTGACATTTCCAATCAATTTGTCTTCAATCGTATATTTGAGCATCAAAATCCATGTCAGATTAAAATGCTTGAAGAAGAGCAATATGTTTGTAATGAAATCCCATTCAGCTGGTTTCGAAAGATAAGTCGTCCAATGATTATATCCCTCTTTGATGACTTGTGGGAGGAAATCGATAGTCGGACCATATTTGTCCCACCACTCAAGGAACCAAAATGGGATTTGAAGTGGAATATCTTTGTCAAAATAAATAAACCAGGACAAATAGTTGCATGGGTTTTGGCCATATAAAACTTTGGTCTATGCATCTATGTAGTCCTAGTAGGAGTATTCAGAGACATGGAATGGTCTGGAAAATCTGTTTTTTCTATTTGGATCACCACCCCATTGGTCAAAAGTAATAATTTTACAAAATTTTATTTTTCTGAAGATCAATTTTTCTTTGACTGTTTTGTCAAAAACATCTAAGATGTAAACAGAGTCTATGTCTACCAAAATGAATTTATAGAATATATGTTGTTTTGATAAGTTCTCGTGGATCCTGCAAAACAGGGGATCAATGATTGCATCCGCGAGTTTTTTAGGTTCCTTGAAATAGTGGTCAAGCAATAGTGGTGTTTCCACCGAGAAATATCTGTCAAAAAATGGTTTGGCTTGATAAGGATAGTTTTAGTTGTTGATCCTGGAGAGACTGGGTGATAGCTGGATTTGTCTCGTTGTGACAGTTTTGTCTTTTCTAGATGAATGAGGGCTGATATGAGAGGATGTAATGGTCTTGAACGATGAAGATTCTGATTTTAGTGGAGAATAGCTGTTAGATATCTGGATTGGGCTGGTAATATTGGGCCTAGGAGATGACGATGATCCTGGGCTAAAGCCATATGTTTTGGGGGTCCAGATTGTGGTAAGAGTGTTAATGCATATTTGTCTTTGTGATTGGGCTTTGGGCCTTTGATGTTTGGGGCTAGGTTGTTGTTGTCTTGATAAGTTGTAATAAGTCTATTGTCGGGTAATAAGTCAGATGATAAGTTTGTGATATTGGACCCTGGGCCCTAGCTCATAGAGGGTATGGGACCCCGGATTCTCCCTTGATTACTGCTACTCATGATAGCCCTACAAAAATTCTCTGGCTAAAAAATATGGTAGGTTATTTTCTGAGCCTTTGACATATTCTATGTCGAAATCAAAAGCTGAAAGTAAGGCTTGCCACCTAGCAAATACTTGTTTTGAAGCAAGGTTTTTGACATCATTTTTCAAAATAAATTTGGCAGATTGGCTATCAACTTTTAAAAGAAATTTATGATTTATCAAATCATCTTGTAGTTTTTGAATTGTTAGGACAATAACTAAGATCTCTTTTTTCACCGTAGAATACTTCTGTTGGGTGTCATTCCAAGCACCCAAAACATATCTAACAAGACATTCTTTATTATTGATAACTTGTTTTAATATGCCACCATAACCAATATATATATATATATATCAACGTGATTTTTGATCTAAGGCAATATATAGGTGTTGTCTGGAATATTGAGTGCAATACATAGGAATATGGTGTGCAATAGACACTATGTGCTTGTGTTTACATATAACAAAATACAGAGAGATGTGGAGAAAATCATGAGAGAATTTTCTCCCATCCATGATCAGTGTGTGGGTATTTGCATTGTGATTAGAGGGAACTTTTTAGATTTTAATCCGTGATTGTTCTCCGACTGGTGATACAATCCAAAGTGTTCGATCCGCTTCCATTGTAGAATTTGGATTTCCATATGGTGAACAGTAATAATCTGAAATTCATCTTTTGTTTATTCATTGAATTAAATCTTCATTGGTATTAGAGCATGCTAGGATTGTATTATGGTATTAAATGTCATGTTAGGTTTATTTATTTTGTTTTAGAACAATAAATGAACACAAATGGCACAACACACATTCTAGTGTTATATTTCGTTTTTTGTGGGATGTGTGTATGCATATATATGTTATTATATGTTCTGGAAATGCAGGCCATGAAATGACTTCAAAATTTTGAGAATTTTGAAGAATTAAAACTTGAAAACCCGCGATTGTAATCAGGTCAAAAACTTATTGTCATTTTTTTTAATCTTTGCGATTATGTTACTAATAGATAGGGCATTTCGAGAGCTTTCAACGATAGGTAGTTTGAATAATTTGGTTAAGTATAGAGGGAGAAAAACGTTATTGAAGTTTTCGATCGAAGATTAAAATATGGAAATTTTTGTTGAGTTTGAATTTGGGTGAAGAACATGTGCCACACGCTTATGGCGGCGAGTGCAATTCACCCTAGACACAAACTTCAACACTAAGGACCTAAATGGAATTAAAATAAAATTTGGAGTCGGATGGTGGTGGTCTAATGATCACAAACAGCCAGAAAGGTGGCATGTGGAGTGCACGTGCCGACGGTGCACATGGGAGACGTGCGTAGCAAGTTTGAGTGGCTCTATTGTTGACACGTGGTCTATCTAGAAAGCAACATGTGGCAATGATGTGTCATTTGTGACACATGACGTTGACGTGTTGGTCAAGAAAATCGTCGATGGTTTCCGATGATGGTCCAGTCACCGTATCATTTTTCGATTGCCACGTTATCAGCCGTCCCCACTCTTCAATCGGACTAGTTTCCAATGCCGATTGACCGGCCAGACTAGTTTCAGCGCCATTTTTCCGACAGCCGGTCCAATTTTTCTGACCACCCAAATAACATTTTTCCAACCATTGGTGGCAGTTTTCCAACGAAAAAAATAAATTATTTTTCATTTTTATTTTTATTTTTATTTATTAATTCCATTGATTTGTTTTGCTTCAATGGGAGTTGAATATATGCCCTACAAATTTCAAGTGCTATTTTTTTAGGCGACGATTTCCGACTATGGTTTCTGATGCAATTTCTGGTGATAGTGTCTGGTGCGGATTCCAATGACAGTTTTCAGTGTGATTTTTGATGACAGTTTCCATCACAGTTTATGGTTACAAATTTTTGAGCGACGGTTTACAGGGCGGTTTCTGGTTGTGGTTTTTTCGGTGTAGTTTTTGGTTGTTGTTTTTCTAGCGATGGTTTATAGTGCGGTTTCTGACTATGGTTTTTGGTGCCGTTTCCTGTGACAATTTCTGATGTGGTTTCTGGTGACAGTTTTTGGTGTGGGTTCCAATGACAGTCTCCGGCAGTAATTTTTGACCATAGTGAAATTTTTCAACGGAAATTTTGGCGCGGTTTTTAACGGCTGTGAAATTTTTTGACTTCATTTCCGACGGCATTTCGGCCATTGTGGAATTTTCTAGTAGAAATTCTGGCACTATTTTCAAACGGTCATGGAATTTTCATGTGACAATTTCGATCATCGAAATTTAGCTTCAGTGGGAGCTATATATTAAAAAATATATCTTCGATTAGAATTCTCTGTCTAATTAATTATGCAATCGGGAATAAAAAATTTCATTATAATGTACAAGGTTATTAAAAGACAAATGTTTCTAAATGACTTAGAAATTTTTTAGGATAAATCTACATCATCTCATATGTTTTAATGGAGAAGATTTAATGAATCTTATTAATGACATATAGCCGTGGTCAATTTGAACATGTGCTTTTATGTGGAGAGATGCAGTTGATAGTCTTTTAATGAAATTTCCTGAAGAGTTATTAGATCTGTAAGGTTGGAAAAGTTAGAGTAAGGTATCACAGTGTATTTTGGTCAGATAGTGTGTGGACTAGAAATCGTAGAGGAGCACCACATTCTTGGGAATGTGAGGCAATCTACTATATCCGCAAAAATCACTAAAAAATTTTAAACAAAATTTACAAAATTAAGTGTATAATACAAAATTTACTAAAATTGTTTTAAACAAAAATCACTAAATTGAACCCATAAAATTATTGCAATATTTTAGTTAATTAAATTTAATTTCTTAATGTAATAATTTCATAATTTCATAATTTATTGTAATATTATATTAATTATGTGGTGAAATATTAATTATTAAAAAATAATTTAAAAAGGGAAAAAAAGAGAATATTTTTTTTAATGTAACATTTAGTGCCATAGGTTTGAGATGAAAAAAATAAATAATATAAACGTTGCATGCAAAAGTTGGACAAAATTGGATTTTTGGTTCGGAGAGGCCTAATTGGCTAATTAGCAAAACAAAACAAAACAAAATTGGGGTTCTATTTTATCCTCATCTCCACCGACCAAATACCATGTCACCAACTCACCACCAACCAAATACTTACTTTTAGACTTGTCACGGTCACAACCCACAAGTAGTAAAATAATAGTCTTTTAATTTTGAATTGGTCGGTTCAAGACTTCAAAGTCATCTATGCTTTTTGTTGTCTGTCGCCAGCCGGATCTCTCTCTCTCTCTCCTGGAAAAAAATGTTAAGGAGTTTCTATATCTTTTCGATCATATTTCGAGACAATCTTGCATGCACCCAGTGCATTGCGGCACTCATCCAATGGATGTATGTCATGTGGTAAGGACAATCAATAAAATAAATTCTCTTTGTCATGTGGCATGCCCCCATTGGTTAGGGTGCACTGCACCGGGTGCATGCAAGATTTACTCACTTCATAGATTCATCATGTACTGTACGGATCTTGCTAAGTTTCTGTTATTTCCTTAATGTGCAAGTAAAGAGTAAAGAGTAAAGAAATATCAATTAATTGTTATTATTATTATTATTTTAATTTTAACTACAATACAATAACCTCTAACATTTGCATCACGAGATTCCGGTTCGAGTCCTTCTCTTCCCAAGAAACCCAGATTTATTTAATAGTGAAATGTTTAAGAATAAAAAAAACTACAATACAATAAATGTATAATTACTGTAGTAAAAACTAGACACCTATCCATAAATTCAACTATTTAAAAAATAAATATAAATTAAAAATTAATTTTTTTTTAATAATTACCCATTAACAATATATTGAGTTATTGACAATATTGTAGCTAAGCCCATGTCTATTTGTTATCAATTTGACAATATAGATTTTTTTTTTTCTTTTCTGAAAGAGTTATCAATATAGATTTTATACTACGTATAAACTTTTGTCTTTTTTTTTAAAGTACTTTTTGTCTTTTTATACTGCATAATCCTTTTTGTCTTTTTTAAAAAAAAAAAATACATAGGCTTTTTTTTTTTTTTTCTCTCTCTTTTCTCTTTTGGAAATAAAGCACATAAGTTTTTCCTAGCCTATTCTATGAAAATGCAACTTTAGTTTCTATGTGTAGTTTTTATGTTTAAAGGTTATCTTTATTTTCTAATAAAAAATTTATTGTTTCACAAAACTAAAGAAAAACATATATAATCCTAAAAAAAAAAAACATATAAGATGTTTATATGTAAGTATATTAAAATCCCGGTTATATTTAACATGATCTTTGATGATTAAAGACTTCAAAATGAATATAATATCATCTTTACTCATTAAACCATAAAATGTTGGTAAACAGTTGCATTTTGAATCATGATTAGCAGACCCCTGACCCACAAATCACAATCTTAGTTATATTTTATGGTTTTCAAAAAAATAGGGAAAATTGAACAAACTTCCCACGAGGTTAGAGTGTTAGACATATATTGCGCTTAGCAGTAATTTTGGTACGTAAACATCCCTTGGAACACGTTGATACTTGGGTGACGTTTGGTTAAATGACGGAATGGTAATCGGAATGATAATATGAATGAGAATGAGAATTGAATGGAATGGAAAACTGATTTCCCTATTTGGTTGAGACTTTAGAATTAGCATTTGAATTGGTATTATTTAGTTTGGTTAACAACTGAATAGAATGGAATTAACTGTATTTTGACCAAAATACCCCTAATTATAAAACATTCATAATAACATAATATATTATGGATAATAATAATAAAAAAAATATAAAAGTATATATAACAAATCATATATAGATATATATATATTATAATATATAACATATTATATATAAAATTTATTATGTATATTATATAAAATAATCATATATAATATATATTTGGGATAATAATAATGAAATATAAAAGTATATATTATATATATAATTATATATTATTTAATATAATATATATTTATATATATTATAATATAATATGTATATAATATAATATATATAATAATATAATATATAAATATATATTATATATTATATTATATATATTTATATATCGTTATATATAAATATATAATGATAATTTATTATTTTTGGAAAAGGAGGGTATTTTTGAAATGTAGTTTGTTCATATGAGGGCTTTTATGGATTAATTTTTTTTTACATTGAAATGGAATGGACATTCCATTTGTTTTTGGATGGAATGCCCATTCTACCATTTAATAGAATGATTCCACAAAAATGGTGGAATCACCATTCCAATGAAATGTGCATTCCATTGGATTTTAACCAACCAATCCATTCCATTTTATTCCTGCCCATTCCAACTAACCAAACGCCACCTTGATTCAATGATAGGGGATGTTTTTGATTTTAATCCTAATAAAATTACATAAATCCGACGGCTGTTTGACATTCTAATGGAAACGGCGGCAACGCTACCACGATTTTATAAATGCATGACACGTGTTTTATATTTTTAATTTTATTACAAACTTACCATTAATGATTTTCCATAAATTTTCACTTAATTACAAGCGTGCCACTCAAGTGGACACATTTCCACTTTAAGAAGTGGCGAGTGACACTCTCCTTTTGTTTTAACTTGGACTAATTACACAAACATTCCTAGTATTTATGCCTAATTACACATATGTGGAGCTTTTACCAAAAATAACACAAACGTCCCCTACCGTTAGTGGAGAGCCATTAGAATAAATGGTTGACTGTCCCATAAGTGCTAAATGTCTGAAATACCCTTAAAAGTTAAAATGTAACGATTAAATTGACCTGACAATTCATATGGCATGTGTGTAGGTTTGTTAAATATTTTAAGACAATTTTACCCTATCATTTTGAAAGAAATTACCAAATAATAATAATATAAAAACCAGTGTCACATTTAGAATGTTAAAGTTCAACTGTCATAATTGGTGGCTTATTCAAATGTCATTTTCCGGTGCATTTGACATAGTGGTTGAAAAGTTTATTCAAATTTTCATATTTCTAGGTAATAATTTTTAGCTATCTTATATAATTATGTAATTTATTCATTTTCTCCATGTTTTCTTAGGTCTAGCAATGGTTGTAGTTTTAATCTTAGTTTAAATGAGTCAAGTAAAGCAAATTAACAAATTAGTAAAGTAGTGCCATGCAAAACAAAAATAAAAAAGAGGTGGAATAATTAAAAGTACTTATATTTTTCATGAAACATTACATAGCAGCAGTGTTGTAGAAGTCAGCGACTAGGGTCGCCTAGTCGTCGACTCTGCCGCCGCGATTTGGGGGTAATCGGCGTTATTAGGCGGTTGCGGTCAAAGGCGGTCAACAGTCAGTCCAAGTCGGACCTAGTCGGACTTAGTCAGCACGGCGGTCAACGACGGAACAAATCTACTTTGACCAATTTAAAAAAAAACCCTATACAGCCAAATCGAACCTGAGTTTTCTCCCCTTCTTCACCGAATCTTCTCCCCTTTGTCGCCGAGATCTGTCCTTGTTGTCGTCGCCTTCGTCGCCGCCGCCGTCGCCTTTGTCGTCACTGTTGCCGTGGAACCAGATCTTCTCTCGTCTTCGACGACTTGATCTCTTCTCTCGCATATTCTCTTCTTGACTTCTTCTTATCACTGATTGTGAGTTTATTAAATAAATAAATATTATTTAATATTTATATTGTTGAGTGTGTGACAACTGTGTGTTGACTAAGACTTGTGTGAGTTATGAAGTTAGTGAGTTACAGTTGTGTGGTGTGTGTGAGTTACACGTGTTAGTGTAATACTGTAATGTGTTACAAGTTTACAACTTTTTTTTCTTTTTAATTATACTTAGTTTAATAGTTTATACTTTATAATTTATATACAACTATACAAGTGTTAATGTGTAATGTGTTACAACTTTTCAATAGATGAAAATATATGAATTAGAATGACATTTACTCAATTACAATTTAATATAAAAAAATTATATATAAAAAATATATTTCTAATCGGTTGCTGGTTTGCCGTTGACCGGCCAACAACCGACTTCCGATCATTTGCCTAGTCCTTGACTAGTCCCCGATTAATCCCCCTAGGCGCTAGGCGGTGGGTCACCGCCCGACTAGCGCCTAGCGCCTAGCGACTTTTACAACACTGCATAGCAGTAACTTCAACATGTTGCCAATGTACCAGGTCCTTCATCACTATATAATGGCCATGTACATATTACAACATATTTGTCAAATTGTTCATACAGGGAAGCTGCAACTTTGGCATAACTAATGTACTGTAAATAAACATCCCAAATAACCTAAGCATCCGAAGTAACTTTGGCATAACATTCTGTTATTGTACCGATGTTGCATTTTCCACAAAATACAACCCAAAAATAATGTATTAAACATTAACAAAAAGGCTAGAAGGACTAGGTAGCTGTTTTACAATGCTCCACACAAATTGGGATCCAAGGCTGCCATAGTCCCTATTGACATGTTCATAATAAATACAACCACGATAATTCATATATAAGAAAAGTAAAGCATTAAAATATAAAAGAAACATTATCACTTAATATAACATTCATATATGAGCATATAAAAAATAAAATAAAATAAAGCAAACAATACCTGGATCTCTGCTGTCCTTTGAGTTAGTTGAATGGCATTAACAGTTGAAAAAAATGGAGCATTTGATGTTAAAGGCTGTGACATTTGAATTTAATGTAGCAACTTCCTGCCAACCTGTAATTCAATAACATAATTCACAAATTACAAACAGTAAACAAAAAAAAAAAAAAAAAAAAGGTAACTTACATAGCCTGTTCTCTGCCTTTGTGCAGCATTAGAACTACTCCCTACCTCAAATGTTGTATACCCTCTTAAAGATGCATTGGACCTTTTTTTCCTCTGTTATCATAGAAAGTATTGTTAGATCAAAATTCAATATATTAATATATATATACACACACATAAATTTAATATTATGGAAATATTTGACCTTAGTTGTGGCCCCTTCTCTTGCATTTCTTTCTTTCTCTAGGCATGTCCTGATATTATGTTCAAATTGCCCACATCGACTGCATTTCCCCCGCTGCTTCTCTTGTGTTTTGGGGGTTCTTTAGACCCTATTTTTTTGTTCTTCTTTGGTCTCCCAAGCATTTTCTTCCTTTCCAGAGGTAGTACCTTGTTAAAGGTCATTTCAGGCCATAAAGACTCATCAAGTATGCAGGGCCGGTCTTGACGTATTAGAGGCCCGAGGCGAAAATTCTGAAAAGGGCCCCTTTATTTATAATTTTTTTTTTGATACAAAGAGCAAGTAAACAAACCAAATTGGGCAATCACCCATAATCAATGACTCCATAGCCGGAGGAAAATCCTTAATCCAGTGTTGGTCATCTACATAATTACATAAAGTAAGACTAGCTTAGCATTTAAAAAGTGCATGTTGGTCATCTACATTATTACATAAAGTAAGGCTAGCTTAGCATTTAAAAAGTGCATGTTGGTCATCTACATAATTATATAAAGTAAGGCTAGCTTAACATTTAGCAAGTGCATGAGCCACAATATTCCTTCTCCTATAAGCAAAACAAATAGAGATAGGGAGCTTAGAAAGCCAACCCAAAATATCACTGATAACAACTCCCAAGTCAAAACAAGAGGCTGTACTAACGTTGAAATTGAATGTACTCTTGCAGAACAAAATAACAACAAATTGAACATCATTGAAAATGTCTTCTTCTAGCATTTTGAGAAGCAAAATCATCAATAATATTTTCAAATTCAATCTTTTCCAACATATCATTTTTAATACATAAGATTGTCAATCCATTTAACCTTTCTTGTGACATTGTTGAATCAATATCAGAAAAACTATCGTATTTTAGAGCAGTTTCAAGACTAACACAACATTCCTTCAATTTATCATTATCTAAAGAAGTTAACTTTTTTGAATCAAACAAGAACCTAAAAATATTTTCATATGTTTTCAATTGTTCAAATCTACTCTTCAAAGAAGCAATAGAAACATCCACAACAACAATAAAATAATTAACTCTAAAAGATTCTTCATGTGATTGTGTTATATCTTCATGTGCACTCTCATCAAATTGTTTTTTTCTATGATATTGACGTTTTTTTATTTATTTTTTATTTATTTTTATTTTTTATAACAAATATAGGCTCAATTTCCATATCAAATGCAATATTTTTAGCAAAAATCATGGCATCAGTAAATCCATTTTCTCTATGTTTTTCAAAATAAGAAATCAATCCCTTCAATTGTTCTATGGTAACATCAATACACATATCTTTAGATTGTAATACTTTGCTAATCATTTTAACATTAAACAAAATATCATGTCAAATAGTTATGCCTAATAATAACTCAAAATTTTCAAGTTCATTTACTAAACTTCCAGTTTCACTCTTTGTTTTTGCATCATCATTACTTTCTTGTAATTCCAACAAAGTGTCTCTTATTTTAGGAGCTTGATATCTTATGGCTTTAACACTATCAATACGACTTTCCCAACGTGTTGTGGACAATGTCTTAAGAGTTAATCCATCTACATAATCTTAATTTTTTTTCCATCTTTTTGTAGAATTAGAAAACATCGAATATATACGTTGAACAACTCCAAAAAAAGAGACAGCTTTTACACAAGAATGTGCCATATCACAAATAGTAAGATTAAGACTATGACAAGCACATGACATGTAAAATACTCTTGGATTTATTTCAAGTAATCTCTTTTGCACACCTTGATGTTTCCCTTTCATGTTAGATCCATTGTCATAACCCTATCCCCTAACATCGGTAATACTAAGATCAAGAGATTTTAGTATAACTTGTAATACATTAAAAAGCCCCGATCCAAATGTATCATTTACTTTTAAAAACTCTAAAAAGTACTCTTCTACTTTTATCGGACAATTTGACATGTCTACATATCGTATTATCAAAGTCATTTGTTCTTGGTGACTGATGTCTGAAGTACAATCAAGTATTACTGAAAAATATTTTGCCTCTTTGATTTTTTTAATGATTGCACTTTTGATATTATATGCTAATCTACTAATCAACTCATTTTGAATTTTATAACCGAGATAATGATAATGAATCTCATTATGATGAATGCGTTGAATATGTTGTTGCATCACTACATCAAACTCAACAATCATTTCAATTAAACCCAAAAAATTACCATTATTATCTTGGTAAATTTTTTCATTGCTTCCACGAAAAGCCAAATTATGCTTAGCAAGATATTTCACAACAGGAATTATTCTTACAAGAACTCGTTTCTAGCGATTTTTCTCTTTTTTAATTTGCTTTTGTAAATTCTTATCAATTGTTTCATTCTTGTTCAATCAAATTAATAAATCAATCCAATTGTTCATACTACTGATATGATCAATATTATTCTCATGTTGTTTAAGTCTCTCACTAAGATGTCTTCAATCATTAAATCCTTCACTAGCTAAAAGACTTTTCATGTTCACAGACTTAAACAACTTGCAGCAAAAACAATATACTTTGTTCACATCCTTTGAGTATACTAGCCATTTCATATCTTAAGTCTCTCCATTTGGTAATTTCCGAGTGTAATTTACATATGTAAAATGTCTAGAGTTATCATCCAAAGGAAATTCAAGATTTGTTTCTCTTATATGACTTTTTTCCACTAATAGATCCTTTGTTTTTTTATCAATGTTATCCTAATTTTTTGGATCATAAATATCTAAAGGAGTTAATTGTTCTATTCCATCAGGTTGAATTTCATCAATTTTAGCTTCGTTTAATTCTTCTACATGACTTGGTTCAGTTTGTTGTGAACAACCTAAACCTATATTTTTAACAAAGAATTTATCTAAAGCTCCTTTTTGAGATTCAACCATTTCTTCTATTCTCTATCTTTGTTTCCTTTTTTCACTACCAGATTTATGTTTTTTAGGAAACATGTTTAACAAAAATGAATAAAACCTTAAAAACCAAAGTACCTTAACAAACAAAGTTGTTAAAACACAAAAAATGAAACAATAGAACCTGGAGAATGTAGAAAAGCAGAATGCAAATTCGAAGTCCTCAAAGAGTCAAAGACTCAAAATGCAATCCAAATCCAATTTGCTTCTCCTGCAAAGTGCAAAATAAATTCATTATTAAAACATACTTCCAATTGTTAGATCAAGAGATAATAGTTATCAAATACAACATTAAAAAATAAGAGTTGGAAAATTATTACCTTGTGAATGATTTGGCAAAGTCAATGATCTCCAAAGACAGGTACTTCAGTGACTAAGAGATGAGTAGAGTTTCTACTCAGAAGAAGTGAAGAACAAGAAACTAATAGAGCTAGAGAGAGCTTCGGAAAATGAGAGAATGAAAGAAGTGAGTAAACTTTTTTTTTTTTGTGAAGCAATGTATCTCAGACATTTTGAGTGTCTGACTCATTAACGGGAGAAAATAGAAAATCTTTTTCTGATTTTTTTCTAATAAATTGTATATTAAAAAATGATTTTTTTTAGCAAAGCAAAATCTTAGCAGTTAAGAAAAAACAACTAGAGTGGTGTCATGGTGTACTTGTGGAGTGGTGCCGGCGGCTAAGCATGTTAGCAGAATTAATAAAATATATCCTTTCTACTTTTTAAAAGTCAAGTAAACACGTAGACTTTAATGAATTAGGCCCATAATTCACAGACTACAGACTACTTTTTAATTTTTTATATCATAGAGTCATAATTTTTTTAATTTTTTATATATCTATAATTTAAAAAAATGAATTGGACCCATATCATTTCACAGACTGCATGGACTTTAATGAAAATATTTTGGGGCTCAGGGCGGTTGCACTCGGTACACCCCTTCAGGGCCGGCTCTGCAAGTATGGGGTGTATAATGTTTGAGTATGTCTTAATATAGGCCTCCTTACTTAGAACTGATGGGCAAATTCATATCCTTACCTTCTTGTAGTAGTCACCACTACCATTGCATGCTTGCAGGGAATGCCACTTGCTGCCTAATACCCACAACCACATGTCTTTGTTTCAATATCAACAATTTCAAACTTGTTACCATCTTTAATTTCATACTTTACATCACTTGCCGGTATTACTTGGGGAAAACGCCTAACATTTTGGCTTTCAGCCACTTTTTTGTCTACCAACAGTGGAAGAACACTCCCCCACTTAAATGTATCTTGGAGCCTCTTGTTCATGCGTTTCATCATTTTCCTACGTAAGTTTTCAAACATTGTCAGCGGAGGTTGACCTCTGAATTTGTTAATCCAATCGTTAAAATTCTCTGTAATGTTATTAGTAACATGGTCAAACTTGACATGTCCATCAAACGCAGGTTGAGACCAGTGTTTAACATTGATATTCATGACTCAGTTGTAAGCATCCATATTGGCATCCTTAAGCTGGTTCATGGCTTCCACGAATTCAGATTTATTGCTACTTTTGGTAGCTTTCCGTACATAATCATCATAAAGTTGATATTTAAAAGTGTTTTGCAAATTAGCAACTATATGCTTAACACAAAAGCGATTACTCACTCTAGGCCACCATTTTTCAATAGCATTTAAAATTCTTTTTTGTCGGTCCGTCATAAAGGTCATCCTTCTATTGTCATCAAGAACAATATGACAGTATAAATTATGAAGGAACCAACCCCATGAGTTAGATTTCTCCCCTTCACAAATAGAGATGGCTACTGAAAACACCATAAAGTTGGCATCAATGGCTACGATTGCCATTAGAACCCCTGGTGATTTTCCTTTCAAATGACAACCATCGAGCCCAATAAAAGGCCTACAACCGAAAATGAATCCTTGCTTTTGGGCATGAAAGCTACGGAAAAACCATTGAAACCTTAATGGAGAATCTGTTACAGGTGATAGTGGAATACCTTTCAATAGTACCACAGAACTAGGATTTTTTTGCCTTACAATATACCTATACTTGTAAAGTTTGTCAAAACTGTTTGCTTTCTCAACATCACTACCCTCTAAAACTCTATTCTTAGATCTGTATAAGGTCCAAGTAGGGATAGTGATCCCATAAATTCGTTGTATTTCCTGCCCTAAAATCTAAACTTAGATATTTGGTTGTTGTTCCATCAAATTTCTAAACCTTCTTGCAACCCAAACAACATTAGCCTCTTGATTTTTGTGAAGCTTTTGGCATGAATATCTCATTGTGCAGCTAGTGTAAGGTTTTGATTATAGTAGATATGTTTCATCTTCACTAGATAAGGGTTGAAATAAACCAGCCTTTGACCCAATATTAACTTCTTCATCAACATCTTCTTCATTTGTTGAAGAAATAGAAATTAACCTTGTCTCATTGAATGTTGTTGGAGTACCATGGTTACATGAATGTAAGAACTCCATTGGTGTTTGAGGAATATTTTGGGGTTCTTCTAGAGGCAATGTGGCAAGTGACACCAAGTCGATGTTAATCCTCATGGTCTCTAGCCTTTTAGAAGTAAATAGTTTGAAGAGTTCTTGTAGCTCCATATCCGACTCAACAAATTTGGACTCCCAGGTCCAAGGCAATCTGACCTCAGTTTTGAAGTTCTCTGAAGGTTCAGGAAATGATGAACATGTCATCATATATACATCAGCCTGTAAAGCCCCGAGTGTGTAGTTTTCAGGATCAATAACACCATACTCAATCTGCATACCCAAAAACTTTGCACTAATGTTGAAGCACACCATCTTCTTAGATCTGCAAATCATTAAGCATATATACACTTTAATATAGTTGTGTGTTAACACAATTATTCAAATAGAATGAAACCCAAAAAAAAAAAAAAAAGCTCAGTTATAACTCATATAAAACACACCAAACACAAACTTTACCATATATCAGTAATGCTAATATCTACAACACCAAACACAAACTTTAATATCAGTGTCATGCTAATATCTACAATACCAAACACTAACAACTACCATAAACATTCTTTTAAAAAAAATATAAAAAAATACCATGCAAATATTCAATATATAACCAACATACTAGACCGATTCAACAAAACTTTAGCTATCTAAAACAATATTATTACTTTCTTATAAAACATATGTTGTACAAATACCATCACTAGAAGTCTAGAACCCTATAACCACCACTAATATTAATAGAACTATCAACTGTAAACTAATAACACCAACAATCAAACACAAAAATAAATATACAATCAAAATTATATTACTAAAAAAAAAAAACAAGATTCGATTAATATATCTGTGAAATAAAATGAATAAAACTAAAACCCCATATTTTCACTATTTTTTTTTTAACAACCATATATCTTATAAGGGGCAAAGAAACCCAAAGGCAGCAACAAAAAAACAGGGCAAAAATAGAGGGTATCAAAAACTCTTGCCTAGAAGATTGAAAAGAGGAGGAATAAACGCAACCAACCAAAGAAGAAACAAGAAAACACGGCAACAAAGGAGTAGAACAACAGTAAGAAACAAAAAGAGGCCAAGCAAGAAACGAAACAACAACAAGACTCATTATCAAACCATTTATCCAAGGAAACCAACATACCTCAAAGACACTAATGACAGTTGTTCCAAATCTTTCAACTTAGATGCATAATAGCTTTACAATGTTACCTTTGAGAATAATAGAGATGCAATAGACACTGAGAGGATTTTATAGAAGATTCTAGGTTTTTTTTTTTGGCACCATTAGTAGAAGAGCAAAGGCGCCAAAGTGTTTTGTCTGATGATGATGTGAGTTGAAAGACCTGTCAATAAGGCTATATGCCTGTACTTACTCCCCAAATAAAAAAATATATTTTAATCTTCCCTCCCATTAAAATATTTAGTTAATATTTCCCCTCAATAAAATATTCATTTTTCTATCTTTTTTCTAAAAGCTTTTACTAAATGGATGGTTTTACCCTTACACTGTTAACATCTAATGACTCTCCACTAACGGTAGGGGATGTTTGTGTTATTTTTGTCAAAAGCTCCATATACGTGTAATTAGGCATAAACCCCAGGGATGTTTTGCAATTAGTTCTTTTAACTTCGAAAATGCCGCTCAATGTCCACTTGAGAAGTGGTGTCTTGTTCACTCACTTTTTCAAACTATTTGGGAGAAAAATAAAAAATGTACATTATTTGGGGGAGAAGATTGGCTGAAAAAATTTAGTTATAAAAAGGAGGGAAAATTGCACAAACTTATCCTAACGTTTCCCATTATGACATAATATTCAAATAATGCATTTAATTGCACAAACAACTCATCCTGTTAGTCAACTCCGGTTAAAGATAACCATTAACCATTATTTTTTTTGAAAGCCCAAAATTGCCCCTGCACTTTATTACAAAAAAATCTTAATTGCCCTTTATATAAAACATTATCTACTTTAAATTATTAGAATATAAAAAATAAATACTGAACATAATCCTTTTTAAATCAAAAAAATTCAAAAATAATATATTAAAAACAAAACAATTTAGGAAAACGTTATTTTGAGAAAATAAAATTTAATAAAATTAAAAAAAAAATGTTATTTTAAGAAAATATAATTTAAAATTATGCAAGTCTAATATGAATAATGGTAATGTGCTACATATTTTTGAAATTTAAAACATATTTTTTTTATTTAAAAAGGATTATGTTTAGTATTTATTTTTTTTATTTTTGAATCAAAATATAATGCGTAATTTTATATTGAGTCAAATTATTTTGTCTTATAGAGATGAACATTGAACAAATTTTCGGTGCTACTGTATTTTATTATTACAAATAATTATATTTTTATTTCAAACTTTTGATGATTTTATTTATATTTGTGTTTAGAATACTAAACATAATCCTTTTTAAATAAAAAAAATTCAAAAATAATATAATAAAAACAAAAAAACAAAAAATTTCAAAAATATGTAACACATTACCACTATTCATACTAGACTTGCATAATTTTAAATTATATTTTCTCAAAATAACATTTTTTTTGTTTTGTTTTTAACATATTATTAAATTGTATTTTCTCAAAATAACATTTTCTTAAATTGTTTTGTTTTTAATATATTATTTTTAACATTTTTTTTTATTTAAAAAGGATTGTGCTTAGTGTTTATTTTTTATATTCTAATAATTTAAAGTAGATAATGTTATAAACAAAGGGCTTAAGATTTTTTTTTGTAATAAAGTGCAGGGGCAATTTTGGGCTTTCAAAAAAAAAAATCATGGTCAATGGTTATCTTTAACCGAAGTTGACTAACAGGAGGGGTTGTTTGTGCAATTATAGGCATTAATTGAATATTATGCCATAATGAGAAATGTTAGGGTAAGTTTGTGCAATTATCCCTAAATAGGACAGTTTCCATTCCACTTGGCAAAATTTCTCAACAATTTCAATTTCCCACACTCTCTCTATTTAAATTTTAAACACTTTCTAGTTACAAAGTCTTCTTCTCCCACACTTGCGAACTCGACGGGATCTTTCAATCGCGTTCGGCTTCCTCCATTTCAATCAAACTAATCAGGTTTTTAACTTATAATCAAAACCTTTACTTTTCCGTCTCGGTTTAATCGCATTCGGTTTTTACTGATTTCTGTTTTGTTTTTCTTTTGCAGTTAAGATGCTTTTGTTTTGCATACCTGAAAGTCTCTCCAGCAGAGTCTCTCGGATGAGGTAACGATTCAATTTTTTTATTTTTATTTTTATTTTTTTTACTAATCGCTCTTGGTTGTTGTTTCCTGATTCAAAATCCGTACCAGAAAAGAAGCAATTTCATTTTAGTAGGATTTTCTTTTTAGTTTTTTTTTTTTTTTCGGAAAGATTTTCTTTTCAGTTCTTGATTGTGCTCAACTGTGGAGTTGATTCTAGATCTCCTGTAAGTTAATTTTACATATAATTTTTTTCAGATAATTTAACTTTTTTAGTGTATGCAGTTTTAGAGAATGAATTCGGAAAATCTAGGAATTAGTGTCTTAGATTTTCAGTATTTTTTTGATGAACACTTTGCTTGCTTAGAGTTATCTAGCTTTACTATGTTATTTTGGTTGACTGATCTAGCACAATTTGATGCATTAGTGAGTGGCGAGGTTAAACTTAGAAACTAAAGGTATATTGAAGATCTAAAAAGAGAGAACAGAGTTTTGTGGTGCTATAGCTCTCCAATTGTGGCTACTGGTTGGTTGCTAGTTGACGTCTGTTGTTATTTGAAGGTGTCATAGAGTAATCAATGATATCTTCTGCTATCTTGGGGATGTTTGATTTGCAATTTGAACCTAAAGTGCAGTGGGAAGTTTTGAGCAATGATTCTGATACAATCTTAATATCGAAAACAAGATGATGAAAACAACTGGTTCATTGTAAAATTGTATCTAAAACAATTTTTGGAAGCAAACCAACCAAACACTATTTTTTTTTCGTTATCAGAACATTTTAGTGTTACTAATAATATCTGAAAACAATAATTTATGTTCCTTCAATGATCTATCATTGCAGAGAGGTAGCCACAGAAGAGAAGGGCACATGGACAGTGGGAATCAAAGAGTTTATGAATCGGTCACTTTCATCTTGATCATGCATACCTATGGCTATGTCAGCGAAGTGGAGCAGTATGTTAGGAAAATCGATGATAAATACATATATGGTTGTCTTTTGAGAAATTATTTGTAAAATTGATAGTAGAAATCATACTTTTACAACACCCAATTTAGATTTACCTCATTAGCCTACCGGTACATTGAGAACAAAACCAGTGAAGACAGTAGACACTAGACTGTAGTAAGAAAATATAATATACTGGCAATCTGATTATATAGAGTTGGAGGAAAGTCCTTAATTGGAGGATTAATTGGCAAGAACTACATGATAGTGCTAATTTAGTTTTTAATGTCCTGTTTCTGACTTGAATGTGTATTTTAAGGATGCAGTACTGATTTAGAAATAAATGGAATATGCTTATGGCTGATACAGATGTAGAAAGCGTAAAGGGTGATACTAACTCCAACAAACTCGAGGTGAAGGGTAAGGTCAGCCCTTGCAAAATTCAAAAGATGGTCAAGAGTAAAACAAAGAGGTGAAACTCATCTTCCCGTCGCCTGAGATTGAAGGCTATGGAGATGAGAATGAACGCCCTGAAGAAGAATTGAAGGAGGAAAAGACTAGACCAGAATCAGATGATATTGCCAAAAAGAAAAGTTAAGAGGTAACAACCTGAATTGAAGTTAATGTGCATTGTTTGCTTGTCAAACAAATGCATGGTAGATTGCTTTATCTATCATTTGTTCCATATGGATCCTAGTTTCACTTGATAATTACCGGTTGAATTATTATTTTTCTTGAAAATGTCAAGTATATTCTATCTCTTAAGCTAAACAACAGATATAGTATAATTCGCTGAGGCATTTGTTAAGTTTAGACCCAATGACAGTGTTCCAGAGTTACAGGCTTGGACTTATTTCATTAACATCCAGGCCTTGTTTAATTAGATAATTTTATTTATTTATTTCATTTTTATTATGACTAGTTATGATTAATTATTTGTGGTTCAGAATGTGACGGTTCTGAAGATCAACTTGTCCTGCAATGATTGCAACCGGACACTCAAAAAGATCTTGAAAGTCAATGGTACAAGTCTACAACTTCATATGAAGCTATTATAAGTCTTATTTGTTAATTTCTTAAAGATCTCATCAACTTTAAGATTAGGTATACAATCCATTATTCAATTGGAGCTTAACTGAGGAGAAATTTGTCTTACAGGATTGGAAATGGTGGCAATGGACATGGAGATGGATTTAGTAACTCTTAAGGGCACCGTGAGCATGACAGAACTTAGATCCTACATCAAGAGAGACTTCAAGGTTGTGGTTCCTGCCAAGAAAGACATTGATCCAACCAAGAAGAAAGGCAGAGAAACTGGTGCCAACGGCAAGAAAGAAACGGATGCTGGTGCTGTGGACATGAAAGGAAAAGAAATTGGCGTTGTGGAGATGATCTGAAGAGAAAATAGACTGAACCCACATACAAGAAAAGCAAAGGCAAAGATGCTGGTGCCATAGACAAGAAAGGAAAAGAAGAAGTTGGTGCCAAAAAGATTAAAGACAGAGACTCTGAACCTAAAGGCAGTGCCGGAATGGATAACAAGAGTGAAAACAAAGACTATGGTGCCAGCCTAAAGAAAGATAGAGATGACAGTCACAGAAAAAATGAGGGAGCATCCAGTGATGGTGATCAGTTTACTTTGTATTTGATTATAGTTATTGTGTTCATTTTGTTCATAGTCTCCCGGTGAATTACTCCAATGGGGGTACGATATGTTCAAAGGCGAGGAAGCATCATCTAGAGGGTATCGGTGTTACAATGAGGATGAGTCCAATAGGTCAGTTTATAATCCGCATGATTATTCTCCTCGAGTCCTCGTGATTGTTTTGTCCATAGCCACCCTCTGGTGGTAAAATAAAAAGTTCGTGTGTTGGGTTATAATACATCATTAGTCATAGGATTTGTTTGTTCATTGTATAGTATAGTTTCTTTGTTTGTGTATGTAATATCTTCTTCTTCTTCTTCTTCTTGAATGAAGCTCATTTTTGTTAGTTTTGTTAATGTAAAAATTGCTTTCAATTGAATAGAATAGACCTAATGCAACAGATCTTTTGTAATCTGTTTCAATGACAAAATAAGCTAAAGACAGGAAAGAACTGGGATTTTTTATACCATTTAATAGAGTACAATGTTCCTTTTAACTTGACTTATAAAACTTGTCTCTAACTTGTCTCAACTTACCCAAGTCAGATAAAAAAAAATCTTTTTATCCAACTTGTCTCAACAAGTCTATTAACTGTTATCAATATAGATTTTATACTATATTAACCTTTTTGTCTCTTCTTTTTGAAATAAGTACATAATAAGCTGTATATATATATATATATATTTTTTTTTTCTCTTTTCTCTTTTCTTTTGGAAATATAGTACATAAGCTTTTAATAAAGTACAAAATTACAAATAAGATTGTTTTCATAAAACCAAAGAATGACAAATAAGATGTGCTATCTAGATCTGCGTCACCTAGACACAACAACAACATAATCGGTGCATATTCCTCCTCCAATGCTGTGCCGTCTAGACTCTAGACATGACAACAATGCCATCGGCGCATGTTCCTTCTAATGACGTTATTTGTTTGTAGAAGAAAAGAAAAAAAAAAAATCGTAAACAGAGAAATTACTGAGGGGTTTTTGATAATTTTCTCCTATAAAAATGTAAAAACATTATTTTATAAGCACTGTTTCGGTAATTTTCAGTTTTTTTAAAAATATCAAGATTTTATATTGTGACCGAGATATCACACTTTTTTTTCAATATATTTGTAAAAAATAGAAAAAAATATTAAAATGTTATATGTGATATTTTCATAATTTGTAATTATAGATTGAAATGAAATTTACAATGTGTTATTAACTGTTAAAAGTTTATATTTAATTTAAAAAAATTTAAAATATAATTTATGTCGTTTTTTTTTTTTTTTTTAGTTTTTAATTTTCACTTCAATTTACTTTCTAATTTTAATAATAAATAGGACAGCTTCTTCGAAACTTCTTAGTTTTCCCACCATTTGCCCAACGATACCTCTTTATAATTAATTCCCCAACTCTTTCTCATCAAAAAATAAAAATAAAAATAAAAAAATTCCCCAACAATTTCGATCTCGACGAGCTCTCAATCGCGTTAAGCTTCCTCCACTTCAATCAAACTATTCAGGTTTTTAACATATAATCAACAGCTTTAATTATGTAAATAAAATTATCAACAGCTTCAATAGTCCGTCTCGTAAGACGAGAAATGCTACTGATTTCTGTTTTGTTTTCTTTTGCAGTAAAAATGATTTTGATTTGCGCTGAATTACTTTCCCAGACCTCCGGCAGAGTCTCTCCACCTGAGGTAACGGTTCATTCGTTGTTCCCTCTTCATTTTTTTAAAAATTTTTTTGTTCTTTCTACTCGCTCTTGATTGCTGTTTCTTGATTCAAAATCCATACCAGAAAAAAATAAACAATATCATTTTTATAGGGTTTGTTTGTTTGTTTGTTTTTGTTTTTGTGTTTTCGTTTTCGTTTTCGTTTTCGTTTTTTTTTTTTTTTTTTTTTTTTTCTGGAAATATTTTCTTTTCGGTTCTTGATTGTGCTCAGTTATGGTCCTTATGGATTTGATACTAGTTCTCCTATAATTGAGTTTTACATATAGAAATTTTCAGATAATTTAACTTTTTTTAAGTGTATACAATTTTAGAGAATGAATTCACAAAATATAGGCATTATTGTATTAGATTTTCAGTTTTTTTTTTTTTTGGATGAACACTTTGCTTGCTTTGAGTTACATAGTTTACTATGCTGTTTTGGTTGACAGAGCAAACACAATTTGATACATTAGTGAGTTGTGAGGTTAAACTTAGAAATTTAAGGTAAATGTAGGTCGCTTTATGTATTATTTGCTCCATTTGAATTCTGGTTTCACTTGATAATTACCAATTGAATTATTTATTTCTTGAAATGATAGCAACAGAGATATAGTATAATTTGCTGAGGTATTTGATAAGTTTGGACGTAATGATAGTGTTTCAGCGTTACAGGCTTGGACTTATTTCATTAACTTCAAGGCTTGGTTTAATTAGATAATTTTTGTTATGACTAATCATGATTTATTATTCATGGTTCAGAGTGTGACGGTTCTGAAGATCAAATTGTGCTGCTATTATTGCAACCAGAAACTCCAAACGATCTTGAAAGACAAAGGTACAACTATGAAGCTATCATAAGTCTTATTATTTGTTGTTTTTTTAATGATCTCATCAATTTTAGGATTAGGTATACAATCCATTATTCAATTGAAGCTTAACTGAGGATAAATTTGTCTTACAGGATTGGAAATAGTGGCAATGGACACGGAGAAGGATTTAGTAACTGTAAAGGGCACTGTGAGCATGACAGAACTTAGATCCTACATCACGAAAGACTTTGAGGTTGTGGTTCCTGCCAAGAAAGACTCTGTTCCAACTGAGAAGAAAGGCAGAGAAACTGGTGCCACTGGCAAGAAAGAAAAGGATGCTGGTGCTGTGGACAAGAAAGGAAAAGAAGTTGGTGCTGCGGAGATGATCATGAGAGAAAACAAGACTGAACCCACATACAAGAAAAGCAAAGGCAATGAAGTCGGCGCCACAAATATTGGAGACAAAGACTCCGGACGTAAAGGCAGTGCCGAAGTGGACAACAAGAGTGAAAACAAAGACAGTGGTGTCAACCCAAAGAAAGATAAAGAGGGTGGTCACAGAAAAAATGAGGATCAGTATCTTAGGGAAATCAATGGTAAATACATATACCTAGTAACAAGTGGTTGTCCTTTGAAAGTTGATATTAGAAATTATAAACATATAAAATTATCTTTTGATTGTAAGATGACAAAGATCAGCGGAGGTCATACTTTACAACATCCAATTTAGATTTACCACATTAGCCTACCAGTACTTTGAGCAGAAAACCAGAGTAGACTGTAGTAAGAATATTTAATATACTTGCAGTCTGATAAAATAGAGTTGGAGGAGCCACCTAAATTAGAGGATTAATTGGCAAGAATTACATGATAGTGCTAATTTAGTTTTTCTTGTTCCGTTTCTGCTTTGCATGTGTAGTTTAAGTGATCTTTGAGGATGCAGTACTGATTTAGAAATATATGAAATGGCATAAAGCTGTTGCAGGTGTAGAAACCAAGGGTGACATTAACTCCAACAAACTCGAGGTGAAGGGGAAGGCCAACCATGACAGAACTCGAAGGAAGGTCAAGTGTGAAACAAAGACAAAGGCGAAACACGTCTTCCCGTCACCTGAGATTGAAGGCTATGGAGATGAACATGAACGCCCTGAAGAAAAATCGGAGGAAAAGACTAGACCAGTTGATAATGCCAACAAGAAAAGTGAAGAGGTAAAAACCTGAATTGAAGTTAACTTAATGTGCATTGTTAACCCTTTAAAAAATGTATTGTTGAATGCTTTATGTATTATTTGTTCCATGTGAAATCTGTTTTAACTTTATAATTACCAGTTTAATTATTATTTCTTGAAAATGTTAATTATATTCTAGCTCTTAAGCTGAGCAACAGATATAGTATAATTTGCTGAGGTATTTGATAAGTCTGGACCTAATGATAGTATTTCAGAGTTACAGGCTTGGACTTATTCCATTAACATCAAGGCCTTGTTTAATTAGATAATTTTTTTATGACTTATAATGATTTATTATTCATGGTTCAGAGTGTGACAGTTCTGAAGATCAAACTGTGCTGCTATAGTTGCAACCAGAAACTCCAAATGAACTTGGAAGGCAGAGGTACAACTATGAAGCTATCATAAGTCTTATTATTATTATTATTATTTTTTAATGATCTCACTCTTTTAAGATTAGGTTTACAATCCATTATTCGATTGAAGCTTAACTAAGGATAAATTTGTTGTACAGGATTGGAAATGGTGGCAATGGACACGGAGAAGGATTTAGTAACTGTAAAGGGCACTGTGAGCATGACAGAACTTAGATCCTGCATCACGAAAGACTTTGAGGTTGTGGTTCCTGCCAAGAAAGACTCTGTTCCAACTGAGAAGAAAGGCAGAGAAACTGGTGCCATCAGCAAGAAAGAAAAGGATGCTGGTGCTGTGGACAAGAAAGGAAAAGAAGTTGGTGCTGCGGAGATGATCATGAGAGAAAACAAGACTGAACCCACATACAAGAAAAGCAAAGGCAAAGACAAAGGCAAAGATGCGGGTGCCATGGACAAGAAAGGAAAGGAAGTTGGCGCCAAAAAGATTAGAGACAGAGACTCTGAACGTAAAGGCAGTGCCGGAGTGGATTACAAGAGTGAATACAAAGACAACTGGGCCACCGCTCGACCAGCGCCTAGTGTCTACTCGAACAATGGCTATGTCAACCAAAAGATAGATAAAGATGGTCACAGAAAAAATGAGGAAGCATCCGGTGGTAGTGATCAGTTGATTTTGTGTGTGATTATAGTTCTCGTGATTGTTTTGTCCATCCTGTGAATTACTCCAATGGGTACGATATGTTCAGTGACGAGAATCCTCATTCGTTATGTACTATATCGTAACCTGTTAAGGGAGAAAGACATGGAACATTAGTAGTAGTTATAATTTCAATTTGTGCTCATGTAGGGGGTGGGATGGGGTGCTGTAAAGTAGAAAGTTTAGTTCGATTGCTCCAAATATTAAAGGGATTATAGATAGGATTACATCATAATTTATAGGTTCACATTATGTTGAAGGAGATTTGTTTCTTTGTTTGTATATGTAATAACTTCTTCTAGAAATTGAATTTTGTTAGTTTTGTTAATAAAAAAATGCTTTCAATTGACTAGCCCCCACAATTCTTTTGTATTATATGTCAATGACAAAATAGGCTATAGACTAGAAAGAACTGGGAATTTTTATACTATTTAACAGAGTAAATTTCATGTTAACTGTCAAAAGTCTGTTCCATAAAAATACAAATATCCAGAAGTCATCAAAGACTTTGTCATAAAAGATGATAGATTATCTTTCTTCTTCAATTTCTCCTTCGCATATTATTTTTAATTGTGTCCATGGATAGGCAGAAGAAATTGCAGAGAATTTGGTAACGAAAGAGTTTCTCCTCTCATTTTTATTAAGACGGACATATATGATATATTAAAAAGTGATATAATCATTAATTGATCTTAATATTTTTTCATCTTATAGTTTAAGTGTTTGAAGTTTGATGCTTTAGTTATAGTTATTGTAATATATAGAGTAAGTATCATTCAACAAGAAATGTTTCTAAACTCCAATCTCACTTCATTGTAATAGGTTTTTTTATTTTATTTTTTTTAATATTATTATTTTTTTTATTTTATATTTTAATGGGAAGTAGGGATTTGAACTCGGGACTTCAATTATATTTGGAGGTGTGGTTACCAACCAGGCTATACTTGCGACCGTGGTTATAATAGGTTTTTTTTTTTTTTTTTTTTTAGGATCAGTTGCATTCAAAATTAAAATAACTTATCAACTCTACTTATAAGACAACATGAAATTTATATAAAAGTGATGCTATTAACAATCTACTAAATATCTTTCCATACTCCATTTTAGTTATTTTTTTATATGACAATTTTATTCTAATTGAAATTACTAAAAGGGACAAAAAAAATTCTAAATACACTACAAAACAATTTTGCTAGACTCTTCTTTTCAACAATTTTTTTTTTTATTTTTTTTTTTTTTTTTTTTTTTTGCAGGACTCCAACATTATTTCAATATCTTTAAAGTTTTATTTGATTACGAAGTAATGAGAATGATTTATAAAAAGAAACAAACAATTTTTTTAAGTGTTGATTTTTGTTGACTTTTTGCATAAACAAATAATAAGAAAAAAAATTACAGATTTTTTTTATCTTAATTGTTCTCTCTTAATATATATATATATATATATTTGAAAAATAGTTAAATGAATAAAATAAAATTTGAAGTAGCTATGGAGCTCCTTTAAATGTCGAGTGCAGAACAAAAATTTTCCTTCAATATTAGAAAAAAAAAAATTAGTTGAAGATTCGGGGTGGTGAGATAGAGAGAGAGAGAGAGAGAGAGAGAGAGAGAGAGAGAGAGAGAGATGGACTTGTGTGGGTTAGATACAAGACACCGTTTATGGTATTCAATGAAAAAAAAAATGAAACTAAATGATTTTTTTTTGTTTTTAAAATTTAGGTTTTTATGATAAATTGTTAAAAAATATATATATATTAAAAGATAAAAAGGATAATTTTGGAACAAATGGATTGTATTTAGAATTTTTAAAAATTTAAGATTTTAGAATGAAATTTACTTAGAAAATGAGCGTGGAAAGAAAAAAAAATTGATTGCAAGGAGGAAACGTCTTTATATAATTTGAAAAAGATTATCCAATAGAAAATTTCGGATTTTTCTTACAAAAACTTATGTGCTGACCTATGACTATGACTATGAATAGTACAAGGAGAAAAAATTCAAACATTTGCAACAAAATCTGAGCGAACATAATCGAATCAATGGCATCGTCAACAATCACACAACAACAACAGCTTTTAACGAGATTCCTGACATCTGGGAGCATCAAGATATGGTGCATCAACGATGCTACTAATACTCTTAGACTCACCACTCTCATTTCTTCTCACTCTCATTCTCTTCATCGTCCTCTTTCGCTACGTCGTCGTTTTACTCTTTCTAATACTTCTCTTCCTTCTCTGCTCACACCTCGTTCACCTTATCTTCGACATTCTCTCTCTACCATGACCACTCCACAAGCTTCTACTAATCCAACTCAATCAACATCCACCAAAACGGTGCGTATCTTGCAATTTTATCACTGCTTTCTACGATATTGTTCTGTTTTTTTTTTTACTTGATCAAATGGGTTCTTAGTTGCTAAAAATTTAATATAAATTTGAATTTAGAGTTTGTTTTGGGCTGCGTTGAGTTCTTTGATTAATGGGTCTCTCCTGAATTTTTCTATAGTTAGTTTGATTATGGTTTTGGTGTGCACAAGATAGGATTTTGAGGTTTGGGTCTCCCTTTAATTAATTCATTCAATAGCATTTGTCTGCGCAAACAAGGGTTTTGAATATGATATAGCTTTTACTTGTGGAAGTTGGGGTTTTGTTTAATTAGTCTGTTCATTAATATCGATTTAATGTGATAATAGGTTGTACTGTGACAAATTAGGGTTTCTATTGACAATTCATGTATGTATGAGTAATGTGTTTAGGGGTTTTGAATGTGCAGGTACGGGTTGTGATAAAAGGGAGGGTGCAGGGTGTGTTCTACAGGAACTGGACCATAGAGAATGCCACACAATTAGGGTTGAAAGGTTGGGTGCGCAACAGGAGGGATGGTTCCGTAGAAGCTCTGTTTTCAGGCAACCCTGATTCTGTCCAGGACATGGAGCAGAGGTGTCGCCGTGGCCCCCGAGATGCAATGGTTACAGGACTTGAGGTCTTCCCATGCAATGATGATCCTGGTACTGGATTTACGCGCAAACAGACTGCTTGATCATTCTACGTGAAAAGATTAGTACATGTTTCTATTTTACTACTGTATAGTTATTTCTTCTATATATGTTGTCCTTTAAAAACACTCTCAAGGCATAATATATGATGTACTTGTGATCACTGATTATTCTGTTGAGAACTATCTGTCTGTTTATAAATTGAACGTATATGATATACTATTCACTTTTTAATTTTCTAGTTTCATTTTATTGTTTGGGGTGAGGATTTGTCAATTAAGCATCCAAATTAATGGGAAGGGATTCAAACTAAAATACATGCTTGTCAAATGCATCTGTACTCTGTAGTAAACCGAGGTAATGTATCTATCTTTGGAATTCGTTGGTGTTGGGCAAGGATTTACAGAACAATTTGATTATCTGAGTTCTCACTCTTTGTTCTTATCTGGTTGATAACAAAGTTTCTACTTACGTATTATGATAGTAATTCGGCCTAGAGACTTGTTTTATTATGATTTGATTTTGATAAATTTTATTAATGAACACTGGCAGTAATTCCCAGTGATACTTATCCCACAACATTTTTTTACTGTGGGAAGTTGAATTGAAATTTGTGTTGTGGCTTAATTACTGACAAAACTTACCAACTCCTTCTGAGGATCATACTGCACATTAGTTTTGGGTGTAACATAAGATGATAAGAGATTAATTATCCAAAAATATTCTTCTGTTCCCACTGAATAATGTATTCCTTTAAATCTTTAACCCTCTACTGTCTTTGTTAATCATTAAAATTGGATACGAAGTAGTAGACTGGGATATTCACAAGGAGTTAGCGACTGAAGGTGATCTTTTTGAGAAGAAATTGTTTTGTTTATTTAGTTATTGTTACTGTTTTTGTTAAATTTCCAAGTTCTTTATAATATTTATTTTTGTTGGGTCATGGAAATCCCAATGTTTGTTTGGTTTTCTGGTGCTTGGAGGAAACCACAGTGATTATGGGGCCAATGACTGTTCCAACCAAGATGATGTTTATGATCTATCTTTATGTTGAGGTTGAGGATGGATAATGATGGCTGGTAATTTCTGTTCTTTTACCTGGCTGTTGCATGTTCTTCTTCAACACTGTCAAATTGATAGCAGAAATATTTTATGGATGATTTTTGAGTGGTGGGTGGTGTATAACATGTGCATACAATCTGGATGTTATCTGTACAGTATTGCCTTAGATGAGTCTAGTTATGGATATGGCCTTTGAACTCAATGAAATAACTGATGCTAGCAGGGCGGCCATAGTAATTTGTTCTTCCTTTTACTGAAATTAGTCATGAACCCTATGGTAGTGATGGTGTGGACAAGTCTTAGCTCTTATTTTAACTTCAAAGTGGAATTTTCCATGTCAGTCTTCAGTATACAACCCGGTGAGTTGCAAAGAAATGCATCTTAGCTGGTTTATGCTGGGCACTATTCTCGTCTCTGCTTTAATATTTCTTGTGCTGAACCTCTCCGGTATCCAGTTCCTTCTTAGCATATTTGGCTTCTTACATTGACCTCGCTACCTTTTCCACCAAATTTCTTAGTATATGCTTCCATGAACTTAGAGGTATCGGCGGAAATAAGCTTATTCAATTGCGTTCATCTGTCAGTGTATAGAAAGTTTGTGGTAGGACCTCAGTAATAAAGATGTCAAGTACCTTTGTTGTTCTATACTTCTATGTGAGGAAGTGTAGATAGAGATGACCAAATCAGTGTTTTGCCATATTTTAGCTAAAATTTGAGGGTCCTCTATCCTCATCACCTGCTCTCACTAGTATAGATCTGTTGACTGTGAAATCGCCATAGCAGAGTATTAGAGCACGCTTATGCTATGTCATTTCATCATCAATGCACAGATGTCATTCTATTCCTCCGTAGTTTACGCAGAGTCACATGGAGAAGGTCATTTTTGTTTAATAGTTGTCCAAAGTGCATGTGAATGTGAAACTTAAAATGACAACCTTAAAATGACATTAGAGTGAAGATGCTGCTCTGATGGTGTTGTGGTGGGAACCTTAAGCTGCGATGATCCGTCATACTGAAATTGATACATCAAGGTTACATCAAATACAATGTGTTGTGTACACATGTTCCCATCAGACTTACTCCTTTAAGAAATTTGTTTATGCTTTTTCTTCTGGGGAGTCTCTGCCTACTCTTGTATAAATGACCCTTGAAAAACTTACTAGGCTTTGTATTATTTCGTAGTTGCTCAACCAAGATAGTGATAATGATAGGAAGTATAGTGATACTGAGGCTTATCAGAAAGACACTGACAAGAATCCTCCTCACTATAACAAGGGGATACACTTTTGTTGCAACTGCTACTGATACTGCCACTGCTGCTGATGATTATGATGATTTGGGTCCATTATCAGAGGATCTTCCATTGGACGTGAAGGAGGGACATTTTGTGGTTCACACCATTGATGATGGTGAGCTGAAGAGGTTCGTCATTGGCTTGGATTATCTAGCTCACCCAAGGTTCACGAAGCTGCTGGAGCTGGCTGAGGAGGAGTTTGGGTTCCAACAAGCAGGAGTTCTTGCCATCCCTTGTCGGTCTAATGAGCTTCAAAGGATTCTTGAGAACTGAAAATATGGACGTGATGATGGTTAGTCCAGATGATCAATCATGTATTATATTTACCAGATATTCGATCTGTAATCCGTATTAACATTTCTTCCAAGTTTTCTCACTTACACCAGTTTCTTCTCGTTATCAAAGTGTAGTAGCTGAATGTTCTTCATGTATATTGGAAGATTTTAGAAATGCTTTTCAATAATTGCAGATCATGTTTTTCAGTTATGATGTGATATGTAGTGTACTGACTGTGGTACTTCTCTGTTGCCTATAGTAGTATAGTGCTTGTTGAAATAATTTCTTGTCTAAAGTGGAACCAGCCACACCGTACTCATAAAAAAATATTGGTACGACACTAACATCTTTTTGGAAACAACTATATCGTTAACTTCAACGTTATAGTGGTTTCTAAATATGAAAATTGTTCTCAAAATTAATCTTAAATTAACCATGAGTTGTTTCCCAATTTATTGCTACCATGCCCATGTGGGGGTACAGTAACAAAGTCCGTCAAAGGTAGGTTCACCCAATATAGCATTTTGAGTTATTAACCGCATATAGTAGTTGCGGACGGCCAAAGTCACATGCTATGGAAAGGCACAAGTAGATATGCATTCACATGATGGTCCCGGTCCCGGTCAGTCCTGTCTTAATTTTACATGTTGTGGAGACCAACATATGCAATCTGGTGCACATGGGGGTTGATCAATTGGCAAGTGTAAGTTGTTTGTAAAGCTACTATTACAAATAGTACGAGAATCAAATTGAGGGGACTCTTAATCATAATGACGTAGATGCAGGAAAATCAACGGATTCAAAACAGTTATCTTTATAAGATTTGGTTTACTCATGAGGAGTCGAACTTTTATCCGACCATTCATATAAAGTGCTTTTTTGTAGACCCCACATTAACATACATTGAAAAGTAGTACAATCAAATCAAATGTACAACTAAAACCACACTTGATGATGATGCAAATCGCAATCCACATGTTTTTGGTCCCACTTTTTCAGTGATTTTCAACTCATCTATCTACTATCCCATTGGCCATTTCCAGACTCAAATTTTGCCTATTATATGTAACCATCACCACTAGCACCACCATCACCACTGCTTGTGCAAGAAATTTGAGAGATTTGCAGTGAATATTTAATATTTCAACGATGGCTAAGGCTAGACATTTTGAAGGATTGAGAAGAGGAAGCATTGGAATGCTGAGGTCTATTGTGGAGAAGCTGCAAACTGGTCTCCCATTACTCAAGCTGATCATGAGGGAAGGCCATTTTGTAGTTATTGCAACCAAAGGTTGGGAGTCGAAAAGGTTCGTTATCGAATTGGGTTATCTCAATCATCCAGAGTTCTTGAAGCTGTTGAAGCAAGCTGAAGAAGAATTCGGGTTTCGTCAGGAGGGAGCTCTGGCTATTCCTTGTCGTCCGGATGAATTGCAGAAGATTCTGATGAGTGTAAGAAAACTTTGAAGCAAAGTTTAGTTTCTTAATTAGTCTCTTTATGTTCATTTTATATGTCATGTGTCTTCCTCTTTTTGTAGGAGTAGTTTTGTCTTAGAAATTTGGTTGTATTAATTACTAGTTCAGCAAGTTGACAGCTTTGGATATTTTGCTGGTTCTGTTTGTTTGTGTTAGTAGTTTTGAAGATTGTTGAAATTCTTGAACAAATAAACTGGAATTCAACAATTTTTCTTTTTTCATAGAAAGCGCCTATTAGAACCCACCACAATATAGAATATCGAATTCTAATAGTGTGAAATTCTGAAAAATTTAAGTGTAGGATTCTTATGAATTTTGAAATAATTAGAATCAATGAAATATAATTAAGGAGATATCAATGAACGGGTTCAAAAAATTTTTGTCACTATTTGGGCCTGACTTTGTAAGAATATCAACACTTTACTAATTCAAGTTTAAAAGACACCTATTTAGGTGACTAAACAAAAATATCCTTATTTTGTCGGTTTGTGTCTTTTGAAGTGTAGAGAGAAAAAAGTTGAGAGAGAGAGAACAGTGAAGAGAGAAAGCATCAGGTGCAAGAAATCCGGCTGAAAATCTCACGACGAACTCACCGACGGTGACGCTACAGTCTTGAAGTCGACCAAAATCTGCAAGACGATGAAGATCTGGGTTTCCGAACCTTTTCATACACTTTTCGAGCCTTTTCAACAGTGATTCGAGCATTTTCAATTTTGAATTCTCGAGCTTTTTAACACTGTATCTAAGCCTTTTCATACATTTTCCGAACCTTTTCAACAGTGATTCGAGCCTTTTCAATTTTGAATCCCCGAGCCTTTTAACACTATATCCGAGCCTTTTCATATACTTTCTGAGCCTTTTCAACATTGATTCGAGCCTTTTCAATTTTGAATCCCTGAGCCTTTTAACACTGTATCCGAGCCTTTTCAACAGTGATTTGAGTCTTTTCAATTTTGAATCCCCTAGCCTTTTAACACTATATCCGAGTATTTCCATACATTTTCCGAGCCTTTTCAATAGTGATTTGAGCCTTTCAATTTTGAATCTCTGAGACTTTTAACACTGTATCCGAGTCTTGTCAACAGCAATTCGAGCCTTTTCAATTAGTTTCCGAGCCTTTTCAATTATCTCCGAGACTTTGTAAATAGTCTCCGAGCCTTTTCAATTATATTCAAAATTAACACAACCAGCTTAAGGTTTACAAAATACTCGGAGAACAAATGAAAAGGAACCCAGCTTAAGGTTTTAAATTGAAAAAAAAAAAATCCTTGCTCGACCCCTGAATGCGTCTGTGTAGCGCCACAAAGCTAATTATCCAATAAAGTTGTATTGATAATGTTATGATGTTTAACCTCCATTGGATGTCTGTTACAGAGAAAGATAAAAAGAATAAAATATCTGAAAAACTTTAAAGTAAGAAAGATAATGTGTAAAGTAAGGGCATTTTTAGAAATCACTTACTTTAGTGTCTTTTAAATTTAAGTTATTAAGGTGGTGACTTTCTTACAAAACTTGGTCAAAAAGGTGACATTTTCCAACATTTCCACATCAATGAAATATAGATATATAGAAAACATGTAACATGTACAACATAACTTACCTGATTTCTCATGCAACATTGATGCAGTGGCTCCGATCTTTAATTTCTTGTCAACGATTTGAGTACAGTCGACTGACCACACTGATCGATTGGTCCCGTCACTCTTCAAATTGTCACCCACTCATCCTCACACAAATTCTAATAGAGTGACTTGACTACATGATCAAGCAGTACTGTCTTTTGTCTATGCAAAAATCATGAATTAATGTACGGATAGTGCTTTGATCGGCTTTATAAAATGTCCAAGTCATGCATACCAATATAAATATATAAAGACATTGAATGTAAACTACTTATTGTACATGCTATGACTTTAAGTGTGTATACACTTGTCAAAGTTTCTTCACAATGAATACATATATATTTAAAGTGTTATAACTATTATAAATAGACTATTGGGACATGCCAAAATTAAATAATACATATGTGGTCCGGATATCTACTCTCACATATCGGAAGAAAACTCTTCATACTGTTGGGAATAATTCTTATAAACTGATGAACGCGGAACGCTGTGCCTAATATACGCTCATAACTCATAGCAATTAATAACGTCAATAAACAGAAAAATAAATTAGAGAGAATAAAACAATTACAACACAAGATATACGTGGAAAACCCAAAATAGGTAAAAAAAACATCATGTGCCGTCAGGACGACAGAGAAAGTTTCACTATATGATAAATTGTTACAACCATATACTCCAGGATTAACTCTCTCACCTCAACCCCAAACCCCACTCACAAGATACTCACCGAGTACTCCTATATTATCCCCTAGGTCTCCCTTGAATATCACCCACGGATCTCTAACTTGATCCACCGATATTCCCTTGGATTCCTCTCCGGATATTCCCTTGGGTCTCCCTGGATCTCACCACACTCTCTCTGATGTTACATGGTGTTCTTTTTGCTCTAAAATCTTAAACATAAATATTATGACTATTTATACTAGTTACAAGGAGTTTAAGATAAAAGGAAATCCTACTCTTAAACGTACAAGACTTACTTGTTTCACATAAATACTATTTCCTTTTATGACAAGTCTTCTTGTAAAGAGTATTCATTTTCCTTCAAGCACAAGAACTTCCCAAAAGAACACTTTCTTTTTTCACTGAAGATTTTCTGTTCCACACATGCTTATGATTGACTACAATTTGGGTCATGGTTGCGCACCCGCTTTTTAAACTGTTACAAGTCACCTTAAATTACATCACTCAGAAAACCGCGATCAATACGTTGAAATAATCTTCAGTCTTTCGTTCTTCTGCTCTTCAAACCTCCCTCAAACAACACCATTTCAACTTCCAAACGTATCCTACGTCTCTAGAAAATTTAACATCAGTTGAGTCTCATTTGATTAACTTAGGAATACAAGTCAAAACCTAACACATACATGCTTGTAAAATGTGTATGATGGGACTCGAGCCCCTCATCACCAACATGGAAGGGAGGTGCACTATAAGAATTTCATCCATGGAAAGGGAATTAAGTTCTATGGACCCCATACACAAATCGGGAATTAAGTTCCTGAAAGAGAAGGAACTTGATTCCCCCACTCATCCTAGGAATCAAGTTTTCTTTCCTATTACAAGAGAAATTAATGTATTTTTACTAAAATATCCCCACATAAAATTAATAATAATAAAAAAAAACAACCGTGTATATATTTTTTCATTAATGTCTCATATGAAATTATATATATATATATATATGGGTTAGGCTATAGAACACCGTGTAGGAAATATTGTAATCGTAATTTGAAAATGTGTGATCTAAGTTTCGATCGTAATATTTTCTACATAGTGTATGAATACACCGGTGTTCTATAGATTGTCTCTCTTTCTCTATGTATATATTAGGCCAAGGCCAAGTCAATAGTAAGCCAAATTCAAGACATTCGCAGTTCATTTTTATTATATATATATATATATATATCAATAGTAAGCCAAATTCGAGACATTCACAGTTCATTTCTATTTTGTAACATAAGGGTATTTTTGTAATCAATTTTATACAAATTTGATTCTATTTATAATTTTTCAAAATTAGTAAAACACTGGAATAGAATTTAGTAATTTAATTTCGATTTCCCTCAATTCCCTTTCTAGTAGAGTTCGATTCCGATTCTTTTCATCCCAATTAGTAAACACGCCTTAAGGTTAAGGGTACACAGCACATTAGCACTGTTAGGAAGTTGCTAGAATTCAAGGAAGGCGGAAGAAAGGAAGAAGAAAATTTTGAATGTATCCCATGATATCATATTATATGACATTGATAATCGATCAAAAGTTGTTTTTATTTATTTTTTTAACTATATAATCTGATTTTTTGTGACCGAATATATACATCAAGATGCACCAAAGATTTTTTCAGAAGAAACTTGTACAACTCTAACTGTCTAACCTGAGCCGGCTTATTTCCTTGTCCTATCATCATAAGTTAACGAGTTATTATTTTATTATTATTATTATTATTATTATTTTAATCAATCTGAAACTAGGTATTTTTTAAAAAACTTTTTATCATTGATAAGATTCGAACCGCTGACCTAAGAGTAATTTATCAAAATCCCAAGTTCGTCCATTTACCAACTGAGATACACCCCTGTTGGCCATAAGTTAATATGTTATTATCACGAGAATGATCGATTGTAGCCATGGACATATTAATTAAATTCCAATTATACTTGGAGATAAAAAAATATAAAAAAAAAATGCTGTTAATTAACATATAGAATCTAGAAGTACGATTCAATAAAATAAAAAAGTACATTAAAAGAAAATTATTAACCTAGCAAGCTAATACCAATAACTTGGATGATTTGAACATAAACCAGTGACATTAGAAAATCATAATAATCGATGATATATATTACCAATAACTAGGATGATTTGTTTTGGATGCTTTAGAGATGAGTTGGCTTCGAACTTGCGGAGGTAGATTCAAAGTCTCGGGAATTTCCTGAAACTGTCTTAACAATCTTTTACAATCTCGGTAGCCTAATCTACTTGAATCTATATTCTCAGAATACATCCCAATTTTGGGTAACGTCACAACTATTCTTCCATCAAAGAATATCCAAAACCTTTCACTCCACTCCACCACCTTTTCCAGTTCTCTTACAAAATCTTCCACTCTACGTACCCTTTCCATCAATGGATTAGACCAGTAATCCTCCCATCTCTTACTGTCTTTATCTTTGTAGATTTTCTCAGGAGACCTGATCGAAATATATTTATTCGCAGTGCGAGTGGCCTGGATATTCCAGATTTGATACGGATAATATACCTTCAAAGGGTTGTCTCTCGACCTTTCCATCAACGTGGACGTGATATCCACAAAGAAGTAGATTGTCTTCTTGGTGTACTTCAATATGACATATCTGACAATCGCCGGTAGTTGTTGTATGTCTTGGATTTTGCCATGGTCGATTTTCTGGACCGCGACGAGTCCTGAGTCCAACCAGTTTGGTTCGAAAATATAAGATGGGAATTCAAAGGCCGGATAAATTAAATATCTGTAACTATGATTCCACCTTAAGAATTTTGACATTTTTGGGAGCATGAGATCCTTCTCATCAGGAGCATCGTCCATGGCCATCTCTGTTATCACATCAACTATGTCTTGAGGAAGTGACAGGGACATATCATGGACAAGTTTTGTCCTATAATTTAATCCCTGAGAAACTTGGTCCAACTCCGACGAGGCATCGGTGGCGCTCTTAGCCATCTGTGCTGCACAATTATAATAATAATAATAATAATAATAATAATTTCTGTGAATACATATGAAATTGATGAATGTTGCATGAACAGAGTTTGCATATATATATATATATGTGAGGAAATACCCATTTTTAACTAAAAAAATTAAGGATTTTATTGTTTTTAGTCTGAATTAGTAAATTGATTGTTTTTGTCAAACAATCCACTGTAGAGACTTAAATGCCTCTCATTATTTTCTTTAACTCTTCTCTCTCATTTTCTCTCCATAACATTTTCTTTTCTCCTTTCTCTCTCTTCCTTCTTTCTCTCTTCAATCTCTTATTTCCCTCTCTCCACCGGATCTCACGCCTCTCTACTCTCTCCACTATAATTTTTTTTTTTTTGCAACCCAAATCTCCCCTCTCATGCTTCTCTCCTCTTTAATCCAAATTCCAGATTTTTTTTTTTTTGAAATTTCAGTTTTTTTTTTTTTTTTTTTTGAAATTTTCCAGATTTTAAAAAGGTTTAGATTTGATTGTTAGTTATTGATTTTAAGGGTGGTTGCGGTTGCGGTTGCAATTGTAGTTGTGCTTAAATTTGGGTATTGTTTAAAAAAAATTCCAGATTTTTTAATAAAATTTCATTTATTTTTTTTTTGAAAAATTTCCAGATTTTAAAAAGGTTTGGATTTTAGTGTTAGTTGTTAATTTTAAGGGTGGTTGTAGTTATGCTTAAGTTTGATTATTATTTGTTTAATTTTTTTTTAGATATTTTAATAAAATTTCCAAAATTTAAAAAGGTTTAGATTTGAGTGTTAGTTGTTGATTTTAAGGGTGGTTGTGGTTGTGCTTAAGTTTGGGTATTGTTTATTTTTTTAAAAAAAAATTTAGATTTTATTTTGTTTAAAAAAATTTATAGATTTTGTTTAAAAAAAAAATTCAGGTTTTTTTTTTTTTTTTTTTTTTTTGTTTTTTTTTTTTGTTTTTTGAAAAAATTCCAGATTTTAAAAAATTTCAAGATTATGTTTGTTAATTTTTTTTTTTTCCAGATTAAACACATCAGGGCAAAACGAATTAAACACATCGAGCAAACGAATTAAACACATCGAGCAAACGAATTAAACACATCAGACAAAACGAATTAAACACACCAGGCAAAAACAAATTAAACACACTAGGGCTAATCAATTAACATACTATGGTAAATCAATTAAACACACCAAGGCAAAAAAAATTAAACACACCGGTGCCAATAATTTAAACATATCAGGGCTAATCAATTAAACACACCGAGACAAACAAATTAAACACACCAAGACTAATCAATTAAACACACCAAGACAAACAATTTAAATACACCATGACTAATTAATTAAACACACCAAGGCAAACAAATTAAACACACCAGTGTTAATTGGATTGCCGTGGTGTGTTTAATTGGTTAAAGTGGTGTGTTTAATATTTTTGGCATGGTGTGTTTAGTGTTTTTGGCGTAGTGTGTTTAATTGTTTTTGTCTTGATATGTTTAATTTATTTTTATCTGGTGTGTTTAATTCATTTTTGCCTAGTGTGTTTAATTCATTTTTGCCTTGGTGTATTTAATTCGTTTGATGGTGTGTTTAATTTGTTTTACCCTGATGTGTTTAATTTGAAAAAAAAAAAAAAAATTTAACAAACATAATCTTGAAATTTTTTAAAATCTGGAATTTTTTCAAAATAAAATAAAAAACCTGAATTTTTTTTTTTTAAAAAAAAATCTAGAAATTTTTTTAAACAAAACAAAATCTGAATTTTTTGTAAAAACAAACAATACCCAAACTTAAGCACAACCACAACCATCTTTAAAATCAACAACTAACACTCAAATCCAAACCTTTTTAAAATCTAGAAAATTTTCAACAAAAAAAAAAAACTTATATATATATATATTTAAATCTGGAATTTGGATTAAAGGGGAGAGAAGCATGAGAAAGGAGATATGGAGAGGAGATTTGGGTTGCAAAAAAAAAAAAATTATGGTGGAGAGAGGAGAGAGGCATGAGATCTGGTGGAGAGACACAGAGAGAGATAGAGAGAGAGAGAGAGAGAGAGAGAGAGAGAGAGAGAAAGAAGAAAAGAAAATGTTTTGAAGAGAAAATAAGAGAGACGAGTTAAAGAAAATAAAAAAAGAAAATGTTTGATTTTTTTAATCATTTCTGAATGAAGGGCACTTTTGTTCCAAAAGTGGATTGTTTGACGGAAACAATCAAAATGCTAATTCCGACTAAAAATAATAAAGCTCCTTAATTTTTGGCTACTTTCCAATTTCACCCAATATATATATATAATGGTTAGCTGCAGTGAAAATCTAGAAGGAGAAGGATTGCTAATAGTCATAGGAAAAAGAAGTTGTTGAAAAGGAAATCAATTTAGAAAAGGATTACTCGTCTAAATAGGAAAATTATTATTATTATTATGAATTTGGATCATCTATTGATCTGATATTTGAATTTGTGGTTAAGATGTGATTGGTTTCAACAACCACTTTATCAACAACCAATCACATGCTTTCAAAATGTCAGGAGAAAGATCAGATCAGCAGAAGATCCAAATCACTACAGAAAGAGTAATTAGTTAATTAACTTTTAATTAAGGCATGCATAATATAGTATATATTGCGGCCAAAAATTATCTTATCAATTTTGGGAAGCTTAAAATTATCACCAACTTAATAACTTCAATTTTAATAGCACCTAAAGTGTAAATCCGACAAAAATACTCTTAAAACACACTCACAAAAATAAGTCTCACGCTTTTTTGTTTTTGATACTTATTTTGGTGTTTCCGAGACTTATTTTATATTTTCGAGACTTCTTTTTCTAATTTTCAAGACTTTTCAGGTAGTTTCTGAGACTTATTATGCATATTTACAATTTCCGAGGCTTATTGGGTAAAAATGAAATTTTCCAATTTCTTTTTTTGTCATCTTCTTCATCAAGACCTCCATTGGAGGTTGATTTCGACCTTCAATGTAGGTCGATTCAAAGGCTTTTAATTAGTCTATTATTATGTTAGCCCACAGTAGAAAGTTTGGTTGGTCAATTTGGAATGAAAGAAGAAGAAACAAACCGTGCATATTATAGTACACAATGTTGGGGATAATTCCTTTAAACCGATGAACGCGGATACGCCGTACCTAATATACGCCCATAACTCATAGCAAATAATAACGTCAATAAGCAGAAAAATAGATGAGAGAGAATAAAACAATCACAACACAAGATATACATAGAAAACCCAAAATGGGTAAAAAACCACGGGCCGTCAGGACGACAGAGAAAGTTCCACTATATGATAAACTGTTACAACCATATACTCCAGGATTAACTCTCTCACCTCAACCCCAAACCCCACTCACAAGATCCTTACAAAGAACCCCACAATATCCTAGGGAGGGGAATGGGGGCCCAATGGGGCAGGGGAGGGTCCCCCCACCCCCGCCCTCGCCCCCAAACCCCATTTGGGGGAACTGGGGATGGGGGTGTTTAGGGGGAGGTTCCCTTGCCCCCACCCCTGTCCCCCATTTTCCCCATTTCTTCCATTTAAAATTCTAAATTTTTTTAATTCGAAATCTGGAATTTAGAATTAAGAATTCGAAATTCGATCGGACCAAACTTTTGTTTCACTCAGTTTTAATATCCAATCTAATAATTAACAAAATATACAATCTAAAATATATAATTGATTTAATTTAATCCAAAATTAATACAAATAACTATAATAATATAGTGTTAGTATATAACACATAAAAATCTAAACAAATTTAAAGTTTTCGATCAATCCAAAATATGAGTAATAGACTAATAGAGTTATATTTTTTTTTAAGAAAATAAAATTAAATATATATACATAAAATATATGGGGGAAATGAGGGATTTGGGGCTCCACCCCCACACCCATTTAGAAAATGGGGGAATGGGGAAATAGGGGTGGGGGGAGATTCCCCCACCCCCACCCCCATTTAGGTTTTGGGGGCAAAATTTGTCCCCACCCCCACCCCAAAACCCTATTTGGGGGCAAAATTTGCCCCCAAATGGGGTGGGGCCCCATGGGGGAAATTCTCATCCCTACAATATCTCCTAGGTCTCCCCTAAATATCACCCACAGATCTCTAACTTGATCCACCGATATTCCCTTGGATCCCTCCCCGAATATTCCCTTGGGTCTCCCCGGATCTCACTCACACTCTTTGATGTTTACATGATGTTCTTTTTTGCTCCACAACCTTAAATCTAATAATATAAATATTAGGACTCTTTATACTAGTTACAAGGAGTTTAAGATAAAAGGAAATCCTACTCCTAAACGTACAAGATTTACTTGTTTCACATAAATACTATTTCCTTTTATGACAAGTATTTTTGTAAAGAGTATTCTTTTTCCTTCAAGCACAAGAACTTCCCAAAAGAACACTTTCCTTTTCCATTGAATATTTTCTGTTTCACGCATGCTTATGATTGACTACGATTTGACGGTTGCGCTCTCGCTTCCTAAACAGTTACAAGTCACCTTAAATTACATCGCTTAGAAAACCACGATCAATACGTTGAAACATTAATCTTCAATCTTCCGTTCTTTTGGTCTTCAAACCTCCTTCAAACAACACCATTCCATTTTCCAAACGTATCCCACGTCTCCAGGAAGCTCCATATCAGTTGAGTCTTGTTTGGTTCGCTTAGGAATACAAGTCAAAACCTAACACACAATCAATATAATCCCTGAAATTAATGCCAAAGTATATATTTTGCTATTGGAATGAATAGGTTTCAATTATAAGATGTATTCATGTACATGAAAACTTAGGTCAAGCAATGTAATTTTTCTACGTACGTTTATCAATCTATGTGAAATAAATTCAATCGTCCCATCAAATGCATTGAATGATTGATTTCCTCAAAAGAAAAAAAAAATAGCAACTTTGTAAGATTCTTGTATCTTTCCAAAACTAAGTAATATATATAAATTCGCTTTACAGGCTGATCTTTACAATGCATGGATCAAAAGTTGCAAATATATAATTGGAAACTCTTCAAATTAATTATCAAGAGAAACCATGTGCCTGTCAGGATGAAACTTGGATAAAGTAATAAATGGATGGAGCACGATGATCATGAATATTAAGTTTTTCGTCGAGAAGATGCAGAAGGGTGTCTCCAGATGATGAAGAAGAATTGGAGGTGGCATCAACAACAGTACGTTCCTGAAGATGTAAAGGAAGGTCATTAATTAATTTCGTGGTTTTCACCGTTATGGGAGAGGAAATACAAGGTTTGTCAGTGGATTGAATTTGGATCATTTGCTGAGTTGATATTTGTCCTGACATTCATAGAAATCTGATGACATGTGTAATCAATAATTTTAATTTATTTCACAGTAGAGGATCTTGATCCCATTGGATTAGGCTTGTTCCCTAAAGATTTTTAATTAAATTTGAGGTCATGATCATGATTACATCTATGTCATCAATTTTCTCAAGTTAATTTTTTATTTATTTTAAATATTACAATAATTCTGTGTTTTGGGAGAGATAGAAAGACTCGAATCTACAATCTTATGATGTGGGTGTGAGGGGCATACCGCTGTATCAACATCATCTCGTCTTTATGATTATTGGTAACTATATAATATGCATGTTTTGCTGCTTAATTACTTTATTAGTTTATTAGCATTTAGGCCACATAACAGAATGTCAATTAAGTACTAATAACTTTGGCCTTCTGTAGTTGTTTTTATAAACAATTTACATTGGAGATCTAGGTCATTTGATCAAAGTTATCTTTTTTTTTTTTTTTTGAAAATTACTTTATAAAACCCAGCCAAAAGCCAGAGAAACCGGAGGGCCACAGCCTGGCCAACAGCAAAAACGGGAGAGAAAAAACAGAAGAGCAGAGGAAACCACAACAAAGTTATCTTGAAGATAAAATAATTAAGGGTGAAATTAATATTTTGATTGTTTTTGTCAAGCAATCCACTTTTGGGACAAAAGTGCCCTTCATTCAGAAATTTTGCCTGGTGTGTTTAATTCGTTTTTGCCTGGTGTGTTTAATTCGTTTTTGCCTGGTGTGTTTAATACTTTTTGCTTAGCGTGTTTAATTCGTTTGCCTGGTGTGTTTAATACTTTTTGCTTAGCGTGTTTAATTCGTTTGCCTGGTGTGTTTAATACTTTTTGCTTAGTGTGTTTAATTCGTTTTTGCCTAGTGTGTTTAATTCGTTTTGCCTGGTGTGTTTAATTCATTTTGCATAGTGTGTTTAGTACTTTTTGCTTGGTATATTTAATTCGTTTTTGCCTGGTTTGTTTAATTTATTTTGTAACACCGGTGTATTTAATTGGTTTTTCCTGGTGTGTTTAATTCTTTTTCCCTGGTGTGTTTAATTCGTTTTTGCTTGGTGTGTTTAATTCGTTTTTGCCTGGTGTGTTTAATTCGTTTTGCCTGCTGTGTTTAATTCATATTGCCTGGTGTGTTTATTCGTTTTGCCCGGAAAAAAATAACTTTTTTTCTCTATTTTTTTTTCTTTTTCTTCTTCTTCTTCTTCCCAAATGTGTTTAATTGTGTTTAATTAGGTTTGCCTAGCGTGTTTAATTGGCTTGTTGTGGTGTGTTTAATTGGTGTACACATGGTGTGTTTAATGATTTATAGTTGGTGTGTTTAATGGAGTTGCCCTGGTGTGTTTAATTGGTGACCTGGTATGTTTAATTGGTCTGGTGTGTACAACTGGTGTGTTTAATTGGTGGTTTGATGTATTTAATCAGTGGTCTGGTGTGTTTAATTGAAAAAAAAAAAAAAAATTGAAATTTGGAAAAATGCCTCTGAATTTTTTTTAAAAAATCTGGAAAAAACAAAACAAGATCTGAAAAAATTTTTTAAAAAAATATGAATGTTTTTTTAAACATTTAAATCCAAACATTCACAACCACAATCACCCTTAAAATCAACTACATTCACAACCACAACCACCCTTAAAATTAACAACTAACACTCAAAAACTTGATTTTTTTTTTTTTTTTTAAATCTAGAAATAATTTTAAACAAAAACAAAATCTGCAAATTTTTTCAAAATAATAAAAAAAAAAAACTAAAAATTTTAAAAAATAAATCTGGAAACCGAACTACCCTTAAACCCAGATCGGACGACCGACATTTGGAAAACTCATTGGAAAACCCAAACTTAAACACAACCACCAAATCTAAAATCTTTTGTTTAAAAAAAAATTCTGAATTTTTTTAAAAAACCTGGAAAAAAATGTGAAAGAGAAAAAGAAGAGAGGAGAGAAAGAGAAGAAGAAGAAGGAGAGAAGAAGAAGATGGAGGAGAGAGGAGGAGAGAAGGTGTGAGATAGTGAGAGAGAAAGAGAAGAGAGGAGAGAAAGAAGAAGAAGGCAACATGAGAGAGAAAGGAGAGAGATTCTGCAGAAATGAGAGAAAAGGAGAGAGAAGAGGTATTTAAAAAAAATGAGGGGCAATTATATCTCTTCAGTGAATTATTTGACAAAAACAATCAGTTTACTAATTCCGCCTAAAAACAATAAAGACCCTTAATTTTTGGTTTAAAAGGGGTATTTCCTCAATAATTAATTTCATTCAATCAACCAACATTGCTTTTCTAGTTTTCAATCAATTTTATTATATATCATGAATCATGATGGATTGTAACCATGGACATAAACTAAAATTAATTAAATACCCGGAGAAAAAATAAAATAAAAGAAAAGAGAATGCTGTTAATCATTAAATTCTACAATCTAGACATACGGTTAAAAAAAAAAAAAAACATTAAAAGAAACTTATAATAATCAATGATATATATTGCCATACTGGTCCTTGTTAACTGTTGGGTCAGCTTTCAATTTCTGGATGCTTTAGAGATGAGTTGTCTTCGAATTTCCTGAGGTAGATTCAGACTCTCAGGATTTTCCTGAAACTTTGTCAACAGTCTCTCACATTCTTGGTTTCCTAATCTACTTGTATCCACATCACAATCCACCCAATTTTTTTTTATCGTTACAACTATTCTTCCATCAAAGAATATCCAAAATTCTTCATACTTCAACACATATTCCAGTTCACTTACAAAAGCTCGGACTCTACGTACCCTCGACTCCAATGGATTTGACCAGTAATTCTCCCATTTCTCACTGTCTTGATCTTGGTTGATTTTCTCAGGAGACCTGACCGACGTATCAGGATCCGTAGTGTGAGAGGGTTCGATCTTCCAGATTTGATAAGGATAATATACCTTCATAGGGTTGTCTCTGGACCTTGCCATGAAGGTGGACGTGATATTCACTGAGCAGTATCTTGTCCGGTTGGCGTACTCGGACATGACATATCTGACAACCGCCGGTAGTTGTTGTATGTGTTGGTTTTGGGTTTGGTCGATTTTCTGTTCGGAGACGAGTCCTGAGTCCAACCAGTTTGGTCGGAAAATATGAGCCGGAAATTCAAAGGCTGGATAGTGGGGATAGTGGGGATAGTGGGGTCCGTTCCACCATAAGAATCTGGACATGTTTGGGAGCATGAGATCCTTCTCATGAGTGTCCATGGCTATCTCTGTTATCACACCAACCATGTCTTCAGGAAGTGACACCGCCATATCATGGACAAGTTTTGTCCTTTTTAATCCCCGACAAATTTGATCCAACTCTGATGAGGCATCGGCATCGGCATCGGCAGCTTGATTGAATTGGAGCTGAGCCATCTGTGCTGCACAATAATAATAATAATAATAGTAATAATTTCTCTGAATAGGGAATTTGATGAATGTTGTTGCATGAACACAGTTTGCATACATATAATGGTTGAGACCGTTGAGTGTAGTGGAAAGTGGAAACCTGAAAGGAGAAGGATTACTAAAGATTAGTTGAAAAGGAAACTAATTTAGATAAGGATTAATCATTTCCTTACCAGCTAAGTACTTCTCTCTTGGGTGGGATTAGGATTTATGAATCTTGTCGTTGAGGTAAAAAAAATAAAGGGTTTTGCATTTATTATTATTATTACAGAAAGGGTATTGGATTTTTCCTTAGAAAAAAAGAAAAGAAAAGATAGGTATTGGATTTGACCCATTTCAGGACTGATTTTACAGCCCATATTTTACTAAAGCCCAATTCTTTTTTTGATATAAGCCCAATTCTCATTTTAATTGTTTAATATATACAGTTTTATTAATAAATTAATAATAATTAGGTAGTGCATTACTATTTTTTTTTTTTTTTTTTGATGGAAAGGGCACCTGAAAACCTGGAAAACCAGATCCAGGGCAAGGTTACAACCATAACTGGGACTCCACAAATAAAGCTATTTGAGCACAAGGCCAGAACAGAGTCCCACAACGGGAGAAAAACCACACAGAGGTGGGACTACAACCAAACATTAAACTAAACAAACTGGAAACATAAAAACGAGCTGAAACCGATCCGGAGGAGAGACTAGGCCGCCGGAGAAGACCCACCAGGACGCCGCCGACCAAGCAGAGACGTCGGAGATGCCTGATCGAAACCCCAAACCACCTTACCAATCAAACCTCCACCTGTTCCGATGCCCGTCGCCGCAAAGCATAAAACCGACCAAGCCAAACACCAAGATCAGTGAAGGAAAACGCCGAAGTTGCCGGCGGTGTCCCGACGGAGAGGACGGGGTCGGACGAGCATCAAGACCACCGATCGAATGCTCACGCCGAATCACATCAGATCTGGCCAAAACCAAGAGGATCGGCTGATCTAACAGCTGCCGTCGTCGCCTGGACAAAACGTCCCTCCCTGTGACGCGAGAGAGACTTCCAGCCGACGGACAGGGCCGTCGTAGCAGCCGCCGTTGTCCCCCCACTGACCGGGAAAGCCTAGCATGGGGAAGAAGTAGATCGCCCTCCGGGACGACATCGCCACCGGCTCCCGCTGCCACAGCGAGAAACCGACGACGGAAAAACCAGATCTGTTAGGGTTTTGAGTTGGGAGAAAAAGGGGGAGGCTAGAAGGAGAGAGATTATCGGTGAAAAGTTTCATCACCTATAGGTAGTGCGTTACTATGGACCGCGTTTACAAATGCATTATTAAATGATGAAATACTACACTCACTAATTTATGGGTGGGCACCTAAACCACAAAACCGATCAACCTGTCCAAACCAAATCAATTTAAATGGGTTGGTTTGGTTTCGTTAAATAAAATAAACCGATTGAGTTATTTTTTAGTAACCCAATTAGTTTGGATTGGCTTGTGGGTTGTGTTTTATCAAACTATATAACCCAACCCAAATCATTACATATTTATATATATATATATTGTATATATATTTATTAATTAAATTATAGGAGAAAACAAATAAAAACTAAAGTTAACTCAATGCAACAAGAAGTTAACTTCAAAACTTCAAAGTGGTTGCTTAGACGGTGGTTGATATTATTAATTTCGAAGCTTAAACGATTTAGTTTTATTTTATAAGTTTCAGGCGTTCTACACTTGAGTGTTTTTTTTTTTAACGATTATCATTCTGCAGTTGAGTTAAATTTAGTATTAAAAATTAGTATTATTGTTTATCTTATTGATAATTGGTTTAAATAATTATATTGATAATTTGATATTATTAAATTTATTCAAAAAATAATAATGTAATTATTTTCTTAAACCGTTAAACCTAACCGAACCAAACCAATTTTTATCGGTTTGGTTTGGTTTGGCTTTACCTTATAAATGGTTTGGTTTGAGTTGTAAAAAATTAAACCAATTTTATAATGGTTTGGTTTGGGTATAGTCAAACCCAACCCAAACCAACCCATACCCACCCCTACTCACTATACACTGAATTGTATAGAATTTTCGTGCTCAGTTTCCCATCTCCTTCACAACCCAACTCATTATAAATACTTTACAGTGTACAGGCCCTCTCCAAGAATACTACTACAACAAGTTTCTAGCTAACTAGAAAATTTTCATTCAAATTACTAATAGATTTATATAGAAGCAATCAAATATCAATACAAAGATGGCCAGGATCAGGTGCCTTTTCGTCGAGAAGCTGCACAAGGATTTCTCATTCCTGGCTCCGACGAGAGTAGGACTCACTACAAGAATTTTAGTTTTTCCAGACAAAACTTTAGGAGACAAATCAAGATTTGTCTGGAAAGATAACTTTTTCAGACAAAACAAGTTTCGTCGGGAACTTTTCTCCATAAAATTCAAAATTCATCTGGAAAGGTTACCTTTCCCCACAAATCTCAAGATTCGTTGGCTAAGGGTACATAAATTTTCCTAACCTTTCACCACAAAACTATTTTCGTCGAGAAATGTTACATTTCCCCACAAATCTCATAATTGGTCGGCTAAGGGTACAAAATTTTTCCCAACCTTTCCCCACAAAACGATTTCCGTCGGGAAATGTTACCTTTCCCCACAAATCTCATAATTCGTCGGCTAAGGGTACAAAATTTTCCCGATCTTTCCCCACAAAACGATTTTCGTCGGGAAATGTTACATTTCACTACAAATCTCATAATTCGTCGGCTAAGGGTACAAAATTTTTCCCTACAAAACTCAAAATTCGTAAGGAAAAGTTAACTAAAATTAAAAATATATATACTAAAATTAATTAATTAATTAATTAAATATATATATATGCTAAAAATATTAAAAGTTAATGGATAAATCCACCGGCCACCACCAAACTAATCAGTAGTGGACACCCGGTACATAAAACTTTGATTAAATAAAATATATACAATATACTTATTAAAAAAAAAAAAAGTCTTATCCAACAGATTTCCACTTCCTAGGTTTAGGGTGTGGCATCATCTTGAGGTATTGATCATTTAATTAAATAACAAAAATTAAAAAAATAAATAAATAAACATTATCACCAAACCCAAAATTCCCAAAATTTTTTGCAATCCAATAAATGTTTTTCAATATATGACTATATGTTTGTCATTCAAATTAGATTTTTGATTTGTCGAATAAATTTAAAATTATCTAACAAATTTTTTTTTAAAAAAAATTTATAACAACTCATATAGGTTATATATAAATATAATGCAAATGTTAACAGATAAAGTGTTGTAGTCCAGCAGTAAAGGCTTACCACTTTGATATGAGGTTGCAAGTTCGATTCCTCATAACGACAATTAATTGTCAATATTATCAAGGGTGGGTTGGCAGCAGTTAGGGTTGCACATTTTCCCCCATTTCCCCCGTTTCCCTATCCCCATTTGGGGGAAAATTTTTGGGGAAAAATGGGGAAATGGAGAGGGATGGGGATGAAAATCATCCCCAAATCCCCATTTCCTCCATAATATTATAAAAATAATTATATATATATATTTATATATATTTTGTAATGTATTTTCTTTGACATTATTTTGTAATATATATATATAACATTATTTTGTAATGTATTTTCTTTTGCATTTGTAATGGAATGTTTTTTTATTTTTTTATTTTTTTATTTTTTTTTCTAAGTTTAATTTGTAATTTTCAGTCAAATGGGGAAATGGGGGAATGGGGTAAACGGGGAAACAGGGAAAATAGGGAAATGGGGATGAGGATGGTGATGGGGGGACCTCCCCCCAAAACTCCCCCATCCCCAAATGGGGAAATGGGGAGGGATGAGGAAGGGTTTGAGAAGTGGGGATGGGGATGGGGGGACCTATATCCATCCTCATTTCCCCAATGTGCATCCCTAGCGGCAGTCGACGGTGGGGTGGCCGAACGGCGAATTAATTTTTAAAATTCCAAAATCTTTCTAGACGAATATAAAACCTTAGCCGACGAATACATTCGTCAGCTAAAATTGTTTTAGCCGACGAATGTATTCTTCGTCGGCTAACTTCGTCGGCTAAAGTGGTTTTAGCCGACGAACTCAAAATTTCATCGGGTAAAACCTTTCCCTACGAATTTTGATCTTTCCATGATTTTAGGGAAAGCAAAATTTCTTGTAGTGACTAGACGTTGAAATATTGGAGGTGGCAAAATTCCTGATGATGTAAAGGAAGGCCATTTCGCAGTTTTCACGGTGAAAGGTGAGGAGAGAGAAAGGTTTGTGATTGAATTAGGCCTCTTGACAAACCCTGAATTCTTGAGGTTGCTGGAGGAAGCAGAGGAGGAGTTTGGATTCAAGCAAACAGGAGCTCTTACAGTGCCTTATCGGCCTCAAGAATTGCACAAAATTATTGTTCAAGACCGGTGTGAGATTTTTACTAGTGCTGGTGCTTGAATGGGCTACATGTAATTATTTCTAGCATTGTTGAGAGTTAATTACTGTAGAAAATGAAGTCCAAAAACCAGGTACGTATCTGGAACAACAGAAGGTAATAACACAAGAAATTCAGGTTGAAGAAACCGAGGCCTGTGTTCCACACGGTGTCCTTAAGACGATTTCACTGTGTATTACACCATATATATATAACGACCGTCTCACAGGATACAACGGTTTAACAGTGGAAGTGCGAAGCACAAGCCATTCTCAGCGAACTCAAACCGAGCTCAAACTTACCAAGGAACAAAGAGAAGAAGACAGTATTTAGCCATTTTAAACAATGAGTAATCTTCGATAATCATATGAAAAGAATACTAAGGTATTTTATAGGCAAAACCGAAGCTTGGTGAATACGATTCTTGGTTCTTGGTGAATAAGCAAAACCGAAGCTTGGTGTATACGATTATAGACCGAAGCTTTTTGATACGTTTCCAATTTAATAAGGAAAATAATTTAATTAAATAATAATTAAAAACCCGATTCTATATTCTTGGTGATCAATTGGTGATCAAGCAAGAATATTAGAATCCAAACAATTAAATCTTTCCTTATTCTTTACACAAAAACGTTGACTTAGGGACTAGACTCTCACGGTCCAATCGGAGCGGCATTCGTGTACGCAGAATGCGCCCACACACGAGTCGTGCATTCGAAGGTTCGAGGTCCATGATTTGCACCCCCCCCTCTCCCGATTTTGTATTCTTGGTGATCAAGCAAGAATATCATAATCCAAACAATTAAAGCTTTCCTTATTCTTCACACAAAAACATTGACTTAGGGACTAGACTCTCACGGTCCAATCGGAGCAGCATTTGTGTATGCAGGACGCACCCACACACGAGTTGTGCATTTGAAGGTTCGAGGTCCATGACCCCCCCCCCCCCCCCCCCCCCCCCCCCCCCCCCCCCCGATTCTATATTCTTGGTGATCAAGCAAGAATATCAGAATCCAAACAATTAAAGTTTTCTTTATTCTTTACACAAAAACGTCAATGTGGGATGTGCCATTGTTCACCACATTTTGGGCTCACCTTGAGACTCAATTTCTCATTTACCCATTAACCATTTTGTGAGTTTAAGTATACCATTTCGAAGCTCTCACGGAGGAGAATTCGAATACACTTTAATCTTCCATTTCATGGAATTAATCATACTTGATTTGTCCTCTCAAATTAAGAGTTTATCACAAAATTTTCCAACAATTACTAGCTAGGAAGAATTATATCATATTGATTTTTTCATTCTTTTGTTAATTAGATTTTTTATTATCATCTAACAGTTAAGTTAGTACTTAGGTCTTAGTACCTACAATTCTTTTTTATTACTTCCCATCCTATTGTAAACATAATTTAAAAACAAGACCTCTTATACAATAATAAGAGATTTAGGCCTCGTTTGGCACACTAGATTTAACTAGGATTGAACAATTTTAATCTTTATCCGGTGTTTAGCGTTGTTTTGGAAATGGGATTACTAATCTCAACAACAAAATTAGTCCCATACAGATGGGATATAATAATACCACCACCCTCGTCTTTGTTAGTCCTACAGGACTATTTACACCTGGACTCACCATATTTAATTCATCTCTCTATTTTACATCACCAACCCGCTGTTTCTCTTTCTTTTTCAACATATCTCAACCACTCTCCTCTTTCATCACTTCTCCTTCATCAAATTTCGACCGATCTTCTCTTTCAAATTTTTGTTTCTTCTGTGCATCAATGACACCTTCAAATGTCATTCTCAGGCCTAAGTAAAGCTTCATTTGAAACTCTCAATCGAAGGTATTTCTTTTGATCGTTGGGGAAATTTCATGACCACGAACATCGAACTCAAGTGGTCGAAGATTAGGTTGGAGATGGTGCGGTGGAGAATGAAGCCCCAGGATTCAAGCTCATTGTCGAAGATGGGGAGAAGAGGAAAATGAGTGGAGATGATCGCTGCCATGAGATGGTGAAATCGTCAATCAATTGTTTTTTTTAATTTATTATTATTTATATATATTTTGTTTTAAAAAAAATTGCTATTATTTTAGGTTATTTTATTTGAATTATTTTTGTTTATAGGTTTGTGTTTTGAGATTCAATTTGTGGTTTGTGAAGTTCAGATATATATGGTGGTTGTTGGAGTGGAGGATTTGAGTGTGTCGTTAGATAATCTTTGTTTGTGAAGATTAATGATCAGGGCTAAATATTGATGATCTGGGTTTGTCAAATTGATGAAGGATAAGCGTTAGTATCTGGATTGATGAAGGAGATGTGTTTGGGTCTAGAATTCTGACTTGATGAAAAGATGTGTGTTTGGATTATTATTATTATTATTATTTGGAATTTAATTCAAGGATAAAATTTTGAGATTGATGAATGCGGATTATTTATTTATTTTTTTTAAAGTTTGGATTATTTTTATTAAATTAATAAAATAAATCAATAAATAATAAAATATTTTTAATCCAATCTCAGATCATTCCAAACATAAGATTAGACTATTTTAGTCATATTCTATGTTACACCAAACAATATAATAGACAGTTTTATATTTAATCATATTCAATCCAGTCCAATCCTGTGCACCAAACGGGACCTTAGGGATGTCAATGGGGCGGGTTCAGGGCAGGTTGGCCCTCCCCGCACCCTGACCCATTTATTTTTTAGAAACTCTTCCCCTCATAAAGCCCCACAATAGATGGAGTGAGGCAGGGTATGTTTTCCCTATCACTACCCCATTTATCCCATTAACCCATTTATTTATTAAAATCTTGTCAACAAATTATTTATTAAAATAATAAATATATAACCCAATAAATATATATTGTAATTCCAAAAAACTATTGAAAATCATCTCATAAACATAAATATCAAAACTAAACAAATAAATTCAATCATTTTAAAACATAAACATTGAACTAAAAAAATAATAATAATAAAGATTATATTTTAAGCGGACCGATGCAGGAATTATAAAACTCATCCCTGCTCAATACTCATTGCGGGTTTTACTATATATCCACATCTCTATCCTATCCCTACCAAATTGAAACTCATCCCCACCTTATAAGTACGGATCCCCGCGGTTATTTTGCCATTCATTGAGAACTTATCAATTAGACTTCATAAAATCTATAGATTTTAAGTCATTATTAATGTAAGGATATATAAACCATATGGAGTTCAATTATTTATGTGTACTTTAATTAGTGCTGATCAGAATTCGGGGGGCAAGAACTTATCATGATTTGAGTTTTTAATGAGAAAACATGGACTTTTGAATGTTAGTGCGTTAATTTAAAAAGGAATTAACAGAAATGAAAATTTGATCATAAATTAATAGTAACTATCACATGAAACAAATTTTTTCCAAAATTCAGGAAAAGCCCAGATTAGAAGAAGATCCTTGTTCAATATAGATGTTTACAGAGTTCAGACGCTAATTATTTGTTTGCAAACATATAAGATGAAAGTTAACTCCAGAAAAGTTGAAATCATAATTGTCTAAAGGAACTTTATGTCGAAATAGCCGTACCATACACAAAATATCAGTAGTCACAGTGAACGTTACCTGTATCAGTTATATATGGAGATGGTTTTTTTTAAGATATGGGAATAGCCGGTCAGCGATAACTGTGATTTCAGAGATTTCTTTAAATGACAGAAACAATGACCAAAAAATAAATAAATAAAATACACAGCTGGTTTCTAAGACAATTTCAATATGGATTCTGAAAATAATTACGAAGTGATCAGGGTCAAAGTCAGAAATTTGGCTTTTAAGAGGTCAAACAAAAATTAATATTCTATATCACGCAAGACAAATATATTAATATTTAAGAAAATAATTTTTTTTTAAAAAAAATATGATACCCTTTAGTCTTAAAGGTATATCACAAAAATATATATATATTAATTTTAAGAATTAAAATGTAACCGGTGCTCTTTTATATCTCGAAAATCATCTAAAACCAAATTTATTTATTTATTTCTACTATTAACAAATAATGAAGAGTAAAACTCAAAGAATTGTAAAATAAGATAGTAAACCTTCAATATTTACGTAGCTTTTTAAAGTGAAAAAATATATATGAAATAATAATGTATATTAGACCAGGCAATATTAATGTATGAAATAATATGAAATTATTATTTTATTTTATTTTTGTTATTGGAAATTAAAATCATATCTACATGATAGAATAACATAATTATTGTATAAATAAACCATGGCCCCCCCTTTAAATTTCCCCATGGAAGTAATGATCATAAACTGATCATCAGTCTATGCCTAAATAACAATTATTTTAAAGAATATATAAAGTACCACTCATTGATAATTGATTAGTTTGTATAGCTGAGAATCTAAAAAACTAATTTGATTGCATGCTCTACCTACACATTTTACAGATGTAGCAATAGTATTCTGTATTCCTCTACAAAAATCCATGCATAAAAGTGTCGTAGATTAAACACACAACCTCAAATAGTTTGCTATATATTTGAAAAAAATTAAGAGGGATTAGTCAATAAACATGGAAGCTTTGGTTGCACCCAGTACCAAGTTTAACAATAATCAATTTGAAAATAATTCCAATGTGGTTTCCTTTCTGCGAACCAAACTTGTCATCGAATTAGTGTCAAATCTAGAGAGATAAAGTGTCATTAATACAAGAGCATGTACCTTATTTATAAGATGTTGTGTCTTCATTGGTTCATACTCAAGTGTTAAAACTCGAGTGTGATTGATTCATACTCAAGTTACCTAAGTTTTCAAGTATTATTTGTCTAAATTTTGATTAAGCTTGAGTGTGACTTTGGGTCACAATGTGCATGCGGGACTCGTGGTCTAACATTCATAGGAGGTACAGGTTTTCTAGCAAAACCGATGATTTTGTTTAACCTGTAAGTTTATAACTTAACCCCAAAGTTTTGTGCTTTTTACCTAATCAACCCTGTAAATGATCCCGACCAAAGCTAATGGGTCGGGCCTGCTCATGGGCTTACAACCTAGGCTCATGACCAGAATGGCATTCGATGCATCCCATACCTGGAGGCTTCTAAATGTCCACATGTACGACATTTCTTCTTCATGGATTGGGCCTTAACCCATACCCAAACCCAAAGCAAGCCCAATCTTTTGATCTTTTCTCCATCCGACGTGGCCAGAAAAGGAAAATAGTTCGTAATTATAGATAGTCAAAGGAACCTCATACTGAAATATCCCTACCATACTCAATTACGTACTCATAAGCCATTATAAGTATATAACAACACCACCGTCAAAGTTATCTGTATCGGTTATTGCAATCATGGCATGGTAGCAGGTCGATGATATGTAAGCAGCGACAACTGTAATGTCAGTGATTTTTTCCAAATGACAAAAAGAGAAAAGAAAAAAATACAATTATACAGCTGGTTTCTAAGACTATTTCTGTGAGGGTTCTCATAATTAAAACGTTAGTACAATCTTTTATATATATATATATTTTATTCGGTACCCATGTAACGTGACGGTCAAGATCAAGCTCATGATCATGCCGGCCACTAATTAATAAATAAACAATTTAACAAAAAAAAAAAAAAAAATGAAGTTTAAAGTAAAGCTGCAGATTAAGCTATTTATTTCAAGAAAAATGATCTACTAAATTTCTATCAAGTTACCAATCACTTGGTTTCAAAGAGAGATTTATTTGTCTAAGTTTACCAAAGTCAATCATACTTATGCTGAATTTGACTCTATTGGTTGTGTAATTAAGGACCAGAAAACTAAGAGAGTTCTTCTTCGAGGTACACTTAATCATGGTCTCTATGAAGTAAAACTGGTGGAGACTTCTCCTTGAAGCTTACATCTGCTCAAATCTGTGTCTTTAGTGTCTTCAAGTGTAGTAAATAAAGCAAGCAATCAGAAGTTGATTAGCAAGAAGGTGTTACCAGATTTCGATCACCTGGTTTCAAAGACATTGATCTAGCCGCCGACAATAATCTTATACAGTTTGACTAGTCAATCTTAAATGATTAAATTTCTTATTTTGAAGGGTTTGGATAGACATTTTCAATATTTTCATAGAAATTTATAAAAAATTGGATCCATTAATTAAAATTAATATCCGTGCATCTGCAGGTACGTACACACGGAAATCTCAAATAGTTTTCTATATTTTTGAAAGATTTCAGAGAGATAATTATCACGAATTAGCTAGTCAACAAACATGTGGAACTGGAAAGTTAAGTAGTGTGTGTACTGCACCGTATACCGCGTTTGTGATCAATCAACAAATTCATTAAATGATCTTGTTGTTATATTCCATCACTACGTACAACATGGCTCCACACTGAAAATATAGGGGGTTTCACACCAAGCTTCCTTGAAGACCACAAATCACAATCCAATATATAATTGAGAGCTCTCGCGATCAGGATCTTCAACGAGGATAATTATTATAAGCTAAAGCTAGATATAATATAATTATCTCGTACGTACTATAAGTTAATCAAATACAAAGATAATGGTTGTGGTGATGAAGATGTTGCAGAAAGGTTTGTCGTTCTTATTAGCTCGTAATAGAGTGATTGCTGAAGATGATGATCATGAAGAATTAATGGTTGCTGAGGATGTAAAGGAAGGTCATTTTGCTGTTTTTGCAGTGAAGGGTAAGGAAACACAGAGGTTTGTTGTGGGGTTGAGATGCTTAACAAACCCTCGATTCTTGAGATTGCTGGAGCTGGCTGAGGAGGAGTATGGATTCAACCAAAATGGAGCTCTTAAAGTCCCTTGTCGACCCCAGGAGTTGCATAGAATTCTTCAAGATCGGTGTTAGATTAATTGGTTGAATTAATACTGCACATGTAATGATTCTAGTATGATAGAATGTTCATTACTAGCTAGCAAGGAGAATGCAAATATGTTTGCTTGTCAAATATTTCATTCTTTTATTATTTCATCAACACCATCACATTAACTGGTGTAACTTTTTAATTGTTTATAACATTCTTTTGAAGTCTTTCCTAATAATATATATATGTTTCTGTTTTAATTATTGATTAACATGCATATATAATCACTAATGGGAGGGTACATTAATAAACAATGTGAGTATTTACTATCAATACAAATTACCAGGTACTGAAATTACACATTTTTTTTTTCCATATGGAATTCCAATTTACACTTATTCAAATCGAGATTCTGCATAAAAATACGTACATCATCCTACACTTCAGCTCTATTATATATTATCTCTATTCGATGATATAGATTAATAACTTCTAGATTATGAACTCGAAAAAGGAAATATTACACCTCTAGAAAATTATTCAGTTGAATTGTACATGGCAGTTTGGGCTGCAACAAAAGGATTATAAATTGTTTTAGTCCCTCAAATAAAAATTATTAATCAAATTAAACAATTAATTATAGAAAAATCATAACAAAGCGCCTGTCGTAGATGCGTATTATTACTCATATGCAAATGATCCAATCATAAGTTGGGAACAGTTTATTCAGTAATTTTAGAGGAAACATAAATGTTACACATCATTTTTCTAAGATTTCGTCTTTACAACTGACATCAATTGAACCAAATTATTGTCATCACGATGCCCTTCTTTGGACAGCTCTATATATAATTTATGGGTAATGTTAATTTGTGCCCCGAAAAGTTAAAAATTTATTATAATAGAAAATTCAATAAATACACATACAGGTAGAAACAAAACAATTAATGCATAGATTGTGTATTTATTGGATTTCCTATTATAATAAAATTCTAGTAGTTTTTTTTTTTTTTTTTTTTTTTTTTTTTTTTTTGGAAACAACAAAACCCCACCCCCAAAAGGCCGGAAACCACAAAACAAACCAAAGGAGGCGGGACACAAGCCGCCCAGCCCACCAAAACCACAACACACACCACCAAAGACAAATAGCAACAGAGCAAACAAGAACAGAAAAATAGGACAAAACAAAAACAAGCACCAGCTACACTAGCAACAGCAACATAGGCCAGCGGCAACAGTAGAAGATGAAAACACCCACTACCACGAAAAGAACCAGAAGAAACAGGCAGCAACAACACGCAGACCCCCAGCAACAGCCGCCAAAACCTTAACAACCACCCCAGAAAAAAACGAGTAGCAGAACAAACCAGCACAGCCCCTAAGCAACAGACCAACATCAGACCTTCCAGACTACATTAACACCCCCAAACGCAGACCCCCTCTTAGCCAAAACATCCGCCTACCCATTCAAGACTCAAGAAGCATACCGAACCGTCAAGTTGTTGTAAATTCTCAGCTTCGTCCGGATCTCTAAAATCGTATCCACCAAAACCAAATTGCCAAAATCCCCCACCCATAATCCAACCCACAGCCACCCTCGAATCACTCTCTATAATAATCTCCCTACCCCCAAACATCTCTTTCTCTTCGCAAAAAGTACAAGCTTTTAGAATAGCTATAACTTCCGCTTCCGCAACATCTTTTGCCTTGACTCTTGCTGAGAACTCACACCACACCTCGCCTTTAGAATTCCTTAACACTCCACTAATCCCTGCCTTCCCATTCTCAATAAAAAACGACCCATCAACGTTAAATTTCAGCGCCCCATGCTCAGGAGGGATCCAAGTCTCTGCTACACTGATCTTCACCTTCTTGTGTTCAGCACAACACCATTCCAGATTTTCAATCAAAACCATTATCGAATCCTCCAACCCCTTCCCATGATATTTAAACCACCACGCCACTCTAAACCTCACCAAGTCGTGGCACACTATCACATCAGCTGGGATACCTTTGAAGACCACTTGATTTCTAGCCTCCCCTATCGTCCAAACTACCGTAGAGAAAAGAGTATCCCACACTCTTTTCAGACTAGTGCTCGACCTTAAGCCAAACCAACCCTTATACCAATCTTCTAAAACTTTTATTTGCACAGCTATGAACATTCCACCCCTTCATACACCTTAACCATAAACCCCAAGACCACCCACACAACAAAAAAAGATGGTCCATCGACTCCACCTCTCTACCACACATAGGACAGCTGCTATCACCAGTTGCGTCCACCTTGAACAACCCCAACACCTTACGAACAAGCACCCTACCCCTGAGCAGCTGCCACAAAAACAACTCCACCTTCAACGGATTATACCCCTTCCAAACCAATCCATCCCCCATGAAATCCCCATCCCTAAAATCTTCCAAACATCTTTTGAAAGAACTCACAGTAAACAACCCACTTGGGCAATACTTCCAGGCCATCGAATCTGAAACATGTTTCCTTAACTTAACATTCTCCAAAGACTCACAAAAATCATACCAAATATCTCCCTCCCAGTCAAAAACCTATCTTCTCAAACTCACATTCCACCTTCATTCCTCACCATACCAAAACCTAAATTGATCAATCGTACCACATTTAAAGCTAGACAAAGCCATTAACCTAGGAAACCTCTCCCTAAGAGACCCAATATCACACCAAGCATCCTCCCAAAAGCTAATCTTATCCCCACAACCTATCACCACCTTCAAACCCTCTTTAAAGATATCTTCTGTCTCCGTACCAACCTTAAGCAGCCCGGAAATAGCTTTAACGAAAGGCAAAACAGAATTTTCCCCCGTCCATTTTCACTTCATCTATTTGGTCCTCAAGCCATATTTCGAACATAACACCCTCTTCCACAGAGACTCCTCCTTCCGGCTGAATCTCCAAAACCATTTAGCCAATAAACTTTTATTCTTGTCCCCAATTCGACCAACCCCAAGCCCTCCTCTCCTTTTACTCATACAAATAAAACCTCAATCAACTGTATGAATTTTCCTCTTTTCACCTCTGTCCCTCCAAAAGAAACTCCTCTGCATCTTCTCAATCACATTCGCCACATTCATCGAAACCTTGAAAACAGACACGAAATAAGTCGGGATGCTAGAAAGGACCGCTTTTATCAGCACTAACCTACCCCATTTGCTCAAGAACTTCTTTTTTCAAGGAGACAAACGTTTCTGAACCCTATCTAAAACCGAATTCCAAAACGCTTTGGAGCTTTGTCTCGCTCCTAAAGGTAAACCGAGATATGAGATTAGGAGGTTCTCCTTTCTACACCTAAACAAATTCGCCCAGTCACTCTCCCTACCTCTCAGTTTCTCGATACGAACTATGCAAGACTTGTGAAAGTTAATCCTAAGACCTGACGTCATTTCAAAACACCTCAAGATTCTCCTGGAATTGGTAAGAGACTTCACATTAAGCTCTAAAAACAAAATAGTGTCGTCCGCATACTGTAAATGAGTAACCTGCACCTCTCCATTACCAAAAGACGCCCCTCTCACTAAGCCCAAACCCGCTGCTTTCTTAAAACACCCACTAAGGCTTTCCACCACCATATTGAACAGGAAAGGAGACAAAGGATCCCCTTGCCTTAAACCTCTTTCCATCCCTAACTCTGCCGTTGGACTACCGTTGACTAAAATTGAGATGGCCGGCGTCGAAATACACCACTTCATCCACTGCCTCCACCTCACACTGAAACCCATTTCCTCCATAGAAAAATCCAAAAAAGAATGGTCAATTGAGTCCTACGCTTTTTCAAAATCCAACTTAACCAATAATCCTCCTACTTTGTCTTTCCTCCAGCTATGAATATTCTCTTCTGCCACTATGAAACTGTCCACAATCTGCCTGTTAGATACGAAAGCCATATGATTTTCCCCTATCACCGAATTCATAACCGTTTTCAACCTATTTGCTAAGACTTTAGCAAGAATTTTGTACATCGAATTCACTAGACTTATCGACCTATAATCTTTTAACGTCTTCGGGTGACCACACTTCAGAATTAGAGAAATGAAAGTCTTATTCAAATCTCTAACTATCTTCCCATCCATATAGAATTCTTGAATAAAATTCATGAAGTCATCCCGAATGACCCCTAATTCGCTTTAACAAAATTCAAATTCAAACCGTCTGACCCAGGAGCCTTATTACCATCACACTGACACACCACGGCCCACACCTCCTCATCTTTAAACTCTTCATCTAACCTACAACTATCTACTTCCGATAACTTCTTAAGCCCCAAACCTTTAATAATCGGACGCTTCCACTTGACTTTAGAATAGTGATCCTTAAAGAACTTCCACACCCCTTCCTTTATCTGACCCGGGTCCGAAGTCTTCACCCCATCAACTTCTAACTCACTAATAAGATTCCCGCTTCTTCTCCCGTTTGCCACATTATGAAAAAATCTTGAATTTCTATCCCCTGATATCACCCAACTAATCCTAGCTTTTTGCCTCCAAAGTTGTTCCTCTTTCCTCAACTCCTTCCAAAAATCAGACAGAATAGACATCCGCTCCTTTCTAAGCTCCTCAGACCACCCACACTGTATAGTTTTATCATCAACAACCGTCAAATTATCCTCCTAAACTTTACTCCCCAACTCCGTCCCTCTATGCGCCGCACACCATCTCTTCATACTATTCTTTGCCCCTTTTACCTTTGTAGAAAGAATGAACCCTTTTGACCCAGCCACCTTACAACCTCTCCACCCCCTCTACAACTTCTTTTAACACCCTCTTGTCCTCTAACCATCCATTAAAAAACCGAAAAGACTTGGTGCCCCAATCCGTCACTCTTTCCCCTAGAATAACTGCATTGTGATCCGAAAGGGACCGTGGTAATCCTTGTTGAATCACGTTAGGGAACCAAATGAGAAACTCAGGCGAAACTAGAAAGCGATCTAATCTAGCCCAAGCAGCCACCTCCCTTCCATTCGACCACGTGTACGACATCCCTATCAACAGCAAATCCAACACTCTCGCTCTTAGCACAAACTCATTAAAGTTCCTCACAGACCCCAAATCGCAACCTCTCCCAACTCTTTCTGACGGACTCAACACTGCATTGAAGTCACCACCAAAACACCAAGGAATAGGGAAATTGAACTGAATCTCTAACAAATAATTCCAAAACTCCTTCCTTTGGCCCTCTACATTTGCCGCATAACACATTACAAAACACCACCTCCTTTTTAACACCAACCAGTTCCCCAATCAAAAGAATACTTCTAGACGAATTCATGCAAGATTTAGCCGAAAATAACTCATTGTTCCACAGACAAATTAAGCCACCCGCTGACCCCTCAGCTTCTACCACTACCCCTCTAGTAAGGTAATTGCCCCCCAAAGATCTAATCACACCATTGTCAAAAACTCTTAATTTAGTCTCTTGAAGAAAAAGGATAATCGGTTTGAATTTCATCACCAATTTCCTAACCACTTTACATTTCTCTTTTCTTCCTAACCCTCTAATATTCCAAGATAACACTAACATAAAGGGAACGAAACCAGAAAAAAACAACAGAAAACTAACCCGGCTATGGTCGGTTTCTCACTTCATCCTTCTCTTCCCTTCTTGTCAACTCATTTAGAACTTCCTCTTCTTCACAGGAAAAATCAAATCCTAAAACCTCCCCAATCTCCATAATTTTGGTCGCCTCCTCTCTCGCTACCTTCCTGTTTCTCTCGTGCTGTATAACCTTCTTGCCTTGATTATTCCTCCTAAACCTCAATCCCACCATTGCCGAGCTCAAATCACTCTTCCTTCTGATCCCTTCCTCCGACTTCACATCTTCCTCGCTATCTGGTACCGTCGTTCTTGCCAATTGCTCGATTTCTATCGTCGCCCTCACCATCTCGTTCTTGACCTCTTGATTGTCACTGCTCCTCGCCTCTTCAACTTCCTCTGACCTTTCATGAAAACTGTCGCCTCCTCTGTTCCTTAGATTTTCCACCTCAAAAGTTTCTCTGATGATCTCCTCCAATGAAGTCACACTCTCTATAGAACCATCACTCTCTCCCTCTTCTGATTGAGCTCTAGAAACCCATCCCTTTTCCACTTGGATTTGACCCAAATCCACACAAAGGTTAACCTCCTGAGCAGAACTACTACCCACTTGGCCCAACGGACCTTCTGTATCCATTCTGAAGGATACATTTTTGGGCTTAGAACCCCTCATAGGCCCATTTAGCCCATCAGCCCTACTTTAATCCAATATCTTGGAGCACTCACCTTTTTCTCTGTATGATTCCAAGAAGCAATTCCCAATTAACTCCTCTTCTGAAGATGACAAAGACTCTACTTCTCTGTCAACCCCTGCCATCTCTGACACTAGCTTTTTTTCCAATACTAACTTTCCACTGTGAAACACTAAGGATTTCAGCCTCACCTTAATCCTTTTACACCACTTCTTCTTGCCCTTCTCAATAGCCTTCTTCAACACCACACTCCTGATCCTACAACCCCCTTTGTTCTGTACCTTCACCTTTCCTCTATCTGACAAATCTAACCTACTTTCCTGCCATGCCTCTTTTAGAACTGACCTGTTTTTTCCCACTTGAGACGATATTCTTGATGCTGACTCACCCACTCCTTTTGTCCCACATTTTTGAAAAATCTCCACCGTTGATCTACTGTTCCGTTCCATCTGACCTTTGTGCTTTCTCAACCCCAGAAAATTTTCCAGCCACTCCATATTCACTGGCTCCGGCTCTATTTCCATCTTGGCCACACACCAAGACTGACCTCCCTGTATCTTAATGCTTCTCCGTTCTAAACTCTGGTGTGGAACCAGTACTAGCATTCTGCCTCTGTCCAGTTTGATTCTCTCCTCTGTTTCTTTATCAATCCATAAAGGTGCTCCTACTTGCCACCCTAATTTCATAAAGAAATTCTGAGACCAACATGATAGCGGAGCTCCCCACACATCGACCCACATGAGTCTCGATTGTGGAACCAAATTCTTCGACCATCTAACCATCGTAGTGAAGCAATCCTCCCATAAATTTTTTCCTTTAATGAAGCTCTCCTTTATGCTAATAGAATCAAAACACCAAAGGATGCTTTTATCTCCAATATACACCGATGAAAACTGCTATCCAAATGCATCCAATCTATCATTGACTCTAGATACATCCTTAAAATCTCTCAGAATTTCGATAGCGCATTTCTTAAGCCACTCCTGATTGTTCTAACTATAATCCCAATATATCGAGATCATCTCCTCCTTCTCAACCTCTACATGACCATGCTCAGAATTCTTCCTCCCACGCATTGCTTCCGCAAACGATTTCTCCTTCCCCATTAATTCTTTCCTCCCAATCTACACTTCGTGCATCCCACCATCCTTTGCTTTCCATCTATTCTCTTCCTGAATAGTATCTCTCTGTTTTCCAGTTCTCTCCTTCCTACTTTTCCAATCATGAGTCACCACTTTAGCTGTAATCGGCCAGCTATAAACGTGCATTCCATTCGTAGATTTCGCCACCTTCGATGCTTCCTCCAAATTCTCAAACCTGACGAATGCAAACTTACTCCTTCTTGCCGCCTTTCCAGTTGATAAGTATATGTCCCTTACCTTACCAAATGGTTTAAACAAACCCCATAAACATTCAAGGTCTACTTTATCATTAAGATTATCCACGAAGATAGAAAACAAGTTATCCCTGAAATCTTTCCTATCCTTCCCACCACTAGAACTTCTCTCTCTAGCCATCTTCAATAAAATTCTAGTTGTTAACTTGCACCATAAAGGCATAGGTTAATACTACCCATAATTTATTATAAAATTTTTGTTATAATGTCAAATAAATGTTTGCCACATATTAATTCATATATATATATATATATATATCTTGAAAATCTTAAATTACTTATCATAAAAGATGTATAAGCTTATTTGTTTTGTTTTGTTTTGTTTTTTTTTTTTTTAAATTTATTTTAAGAATTACATACTATTACATAAATTCAGGGTTTTTTTTAAAGAGGGAGATGACTCGAACTTACAACTTTGTGATACGGGTGTAAGAGGTTTTACTACCGGGCTAACATCATCTTATCTATATAAGCTGATTTGTTACTACCATAACTTGAGAGTTGAGATATTAACCAGTTGAATAAATGCTCTAACCATCAAACTACGTTAGACGATGGTGATTAAATTGTCATTTAAAATGATGAATTTTAAGAACTTTTGTGAAAATAGTAATAGTACTCTTCTTTAATTATTTCAATGAACATAATAATCTATATATATATATATTATAAAAGATGCACATATGACAACATATATATTTTTGTATTAAATGAATGTATATATAACGTGTTATACTTGAGAGTATACTTCTTGCAAAAGACAGCAAAGATAGCTAGCTTCCACATAAAAATTTCCCCACCAACAATGTCTTCCCCAAAAATACTCGTTTTAACTACAATGATGGCAACAAATGATATTCAGACAGAAACAACTGTAATTGTCAGTGATTTCCGCATTTAAAGGCTCGTGCTGAGTGAGTAGTAGCTAGATTCATCAATAAATATCTATCTGCAAGTGACCTCAGCAGAATATAAAAAATAGACAAGACAATAATTAATTAAGCAAAGTATATATAAAATAGACAAGACAATATATGGTTATCAGGTGTTTATGATAATTAATTAAGCAAAGTATATGATATCTAAATTACTGTTTAATCTTATTAAACGACATGATGAGGATAATCAAGGTCAATTTTTATATATTTAATAAGCTTTCCTTCTTCTGATTTTTGTTTAATCTATCATATTCATCATATATCAGGTTACAAAATACCAACAAAAATTCAAAGGCATTAATGTTACTAGTTTTCTATGTATATTATCTTTTGATTAATAAAATTTATCCTTGTCCACTTGGTCTGGAATGCTGGGGTTTTTCTTATGAAAAATAAAATAAAATAATAATTCGAAGGCATTAGTCTTTAGTACAAGAGAGGTATCAACCGACATTTCTAAAAAATTAATTATTAGCCGATCCTTAATCGTCAATTCTATGCTACCTACTACACATAAACAATCACATCAGCTAATGCCAAAATGCTTTGTTATTGAAAGGATTAGGTCCTTAAACAGAGAAATTTAGGTAATAGGTAGTATATTAATTCTCTGGTCAATCCTTTTCAGAAAAATAACAATAATAATCTAAAACAGCATGTTATGCAACGTTATAAAGGTGTGTAATTCTATAAATTTTACAAATTAAATGACTAGTTCTATAATATTATATGATCATAATCCTGATATTTTTTTTAATAACCGACGTGACTAGAGGAGTACACTTGAATAGTGTACACGTCTATCAATTAATTCATACATATGTGAAATAATTTGAATTGCCCCACCAAACTCATTAAATGATCTGTTTTCATAACCAAGTACAGTGGCTCCACAATGAAATTGATATAGAAATTCCATGTCAAGTTTCCTTTCTTCTTCACAACACTCTACATGATTATAAATTAGCTTCAGGACTCTTGCTATGGAATCATCAAAAGTTATATATACAAAGAAACTCTTCAAGTACGTATAGATATAGATATCAAAAATATATATAAAACACCAAGTACTTAATGGCGATCAAGATTAGGGTTTTTGTGGAGAAACTGCAGAAGGGTTTCTCATTCTTGGCTCCCAGAGTGGTGGCTAATGATCATGAAGAAATAATGGTTCCTGATGATGTTAAAGAAGGTCATTTTGTTGTTGTAGCTGTAAAGGGTGATGAAACACAAAGGTTCGTGGTGGAATTAGGGTACCTAACAAACCCTAAATTCTTGAGCTTACTTGAGCAGGCTGAGGAGGAATATGGATTCAAACAAAACGGAGCTCTTACACTCCCTTGTCGGCCACACGAATTACAGAAAATTCTTCAAGGACGGTGTGAGATTATTGGTGCTGGTGCTGGGCTACAAGTAATTAATTCTAGCATCATAGAAAGTTACTAGCCAGCTAGATAGATAGCTTTCATAGCTAGATGATATATGTTGATATATCACTGTCTAGTGTCCACTGTCCATATTTGTTTTATTTTTCATTCTTTTTGTCATTTCTATTCATCCACAGCATTCTGGTGTAATTTTTCCTTTCTATTATTTATTTACTTTTCTTTTATAATGTTTAGATTCTGATGTCTTCTAAAATAATAATATTATCGTTTAATGTGGTTTAATGGTAAAAAAAATGCTCGTTCAGTTTGACAATATCTCAAGTTCGAGTTGATGTTTTGCTGAAAAACAACAATTACTATGAATGTTTGGCATAACTTAAAACACAATTAAATTAAAATGAGAAACGGCTTGTGTGTTTGTCATAACACATGATTCATGAGAACTAGCTATTTGTTAAATCTTCCATTATTCCTCTCGATCTCTATATCTTATAAACCTGAAAAAAAATACGCCCTTTCAGATCATTACAATTTGGGATATTTCAGTAGAAATACTATAATCCTTCTACAGTATGGGGGCAAATACTAGTTAATTAATTGATAAGATTTATGTGAGACGCGCGAGATTTCCTCTTAAATGTAAAGCATTTCTTCTTTCATATGATACAGGACAATTTGGAAGCCTATTTAGAGTGGCAAACGACGTTATTTTTGAGCTCATAATATATCATTGGAATAGTATTGACGAACATTGTAGAAGTTATAGAGGGATTTATCCTTGTAATGCAGTTTTTCCAAAATTGCCGTTTTGGCTTCCATTTTTAAGTTTTTTTTTAGATGTATTTTTGGATCCTAATAACTTTTAGGAGGAATTTCCATTTTCAGTAAGGTTTGTTTCTTTAATTTTATTTTGATTATGATTCCTATATATCTATTGGATTTTGGCAATAACTCAAAGTTTCATTTTAGGGTATAAATTTTGATTATTTTTTTAGTCAATTTAGAATCCTGGGTCCTAGTGAAATGATATTTTTTCTTATATTTATACAATGATCCGAATCTTTTTTATTTGAATAATAAAGATTCCTTCAATAGGAAGTACTTTGAGGTCGTGGATATTCAGCATCCACGAGTCATTTATCACATCATTTTATCTCGAATCTAATACTGTCCATATATCTAAGCCATACGACATCAAGGGTGGTTGAATCATGTCAAAAATTGAAAAATCTTACAATGTTAGTTACCACTTGAAAGAAGAAGACTTTTTATATTTTTGTCTGCATCCATGCATATTGTAGAGTTTGCATATTTTTGTCTGCATCCATGCAATATATATATATATATATATATATCTACAAGTACTACTGTCACGTACTGTTGAGTTTTGGAGAAGTGAAAGATTAAAAATGAAGAGAGAAGAGAGCACCATGTGCTATTGCCCCAACCTTATTAAGATTAGGACCCCATGTCCCCATGTACATTTA
>OX940805.1:26348269-26431041 GCA_954870605.1 Acer campestre
GATTGACCTAGGACTTCAACCAAACAAATCAAATTCAAGCAGTTTTCTGATCAATGGCCTAACTGAAACCAGGACTAGTCTATTTTTTTTGAGTGGCAAAGGGCACATATCCAATTTGTATAGGACCCGTGAAAGAAAACAAAACACCCATTTAATTGTACTGGGAAGAGGTACTGGAGATGGGAAACAAATGGACCTGTAAACCGTGTTGTAAAGACCCCACCATTTGTATAAGAGAAAAAAAATAATATTGGAAGATGAACTATCAATGTTGCATTCAATGGTGGCCCTTCTTTGTTTCTCTGAAAGTTCAGCTTGTTTTCCCTTCCCTTATTCACTTGATAATATAAATCTAACTGTAAGTTATACAAATTTAGTTGTAGAAGAAGAAAAAAAAGAAAAACAAGAATTGTGAGTTTCAGAGAAAATCTTAAATCATATTTTTTTTAATCATGGAATCAAAGGAAGAGAGAACTAGAGGCTTAATGAAGCTTAAGCTGCTCATAAACAGGCTACAACGAAAACTTCTCTCAGCATCTCGAGAACCTTTTCTCGATGCTATTGATGAAGGAGGAGAAATAGACTTCGAAGGAAGAATCGTTCCAAACGACGTAAAGAGAGGACATATTGCTGTGGTTGCAGTAAAGGGTGGACAACCGAAGAGGTTTATCGTAGAGATAGACAACCTGAGCAACCCAGCATTCTTGGATCTACTGGAGCAGGCTAAAGAGGAGTACGGACTCCATCAGAAGGGTGTTCTTACAGTGCCATGCCGACCTGAAGAATTACAGGATGTTATAAGTTATAAGAGAACCAGAAGAATCAGTAGCGAGTGGTAGCGTAAACTTCAAGGAAGATCTGATGTCTACGTTTCTTTTCAAGGCAGCTTCTCTGAAAGCAGTCCTTTTCTTGGAGCAGTGATGGATGATTTCTATAGCTTTTCTCCTCTTTTCTTCAGCATTCATCTGTGACTAAATGTCGAAAAGAATACGTACTGGACTCTCGACAGATATTCATCATGTATGTATATGAGTGAGATAATTGTATGCAATGTCAACTTCTAGAGAAACAAGCATATTTAGCGGTTTTTCTCTCATGGGCACACATTATAAGCATATTTATAGCATACTAATACACATCATCACAATTTTGCCATATAAGCAACATAATTTCAATAATAATAATACACATAGCAAATGTGTGGTGATATATATTAGTATGCTATAGATATGCCTATAATGTGTGCCCGTAAGAGAAAAACCGATATTTTTAAGGTTTTTTCTCATGAACACACATTATAGGTATATCTACAGTATGTTAATACATATTATCACAATTTTGTCATGTTAACAACATAACTTCAATTATAATAATACACATGGCAAATGTGTGGTGATGTGTATTAATATGCTATAGATATGCCTATAATGTGTGCCCATTATGGAAAAATTGATACTTTTAGCTATAATTTTTAACCTTTAATTTTAAACTTAAAGCAGCTTGGAAACAAATCAGCCTTACCATATGATGATTCCAATCAACAGATCCTAGCCATCCATGCAAGACTAATGCAGTATCATCTACTTATTTTTCTATTTCCATAAAGTTTCTTTTCTCAGTTTGTTGATAAGAATGAAGTTGATATGTTCCTTGTATCTCTGAATGCAACAGAAATTATAATGGCTATAAAAAAATTGTTAAACAACTGAAATGGAGAACTAATCATCCAATTACCAGAGTGCCCTATATCTGGTTTGATATATAACTTGGCATACCCAGATGTAGGGTTGCATTAACAGATAGTTATTACCTATAATAGACATTTAACACCTTCAGAAGTAAGCTTAATTAAGTTAGTTGTGTTAAACTCACTCCCTTTCACGAACTAAATGTTCCGACAATTACTCAAATTATCGCTCAAACACCGACTCTTTCCTTGTAATCGATTCTCCCTCATAAGAACTTTCCATAAAATAAAACATGAGTGCTTGGATATACAACAAATTCCTTACCATAACCAAACTTGATACAACGAAAATGAAATTTCATTCCTGTAACAATGTGTAGTTAATATTACATAGCATAGCCTCCTAGTTATGCAACTCTTGATAGAATTACACAGTATTTACAAACTGGCACTAAGAACAAACGAGGAAAATGTCGCAGTAGAGGCATGGTTGCACTATTTTACCTCAGAGCAGTTATTCGGGCCAACGGGTTCTCTCAAGCAATTAGATATTGCCATTACAGCAGCTTCAATAGACGCATCTTCCCCCTGTTATGAGCCATTAGATAATATAAATCTCCTTTCTAATAAATCATGGCATAACCCCCAACAACCTTTAAAGTTTAAACAAAGAAAATAGATGTATTCAGACAACATAGGAATTCCACCTTCTCTTTCCAATAGAAAATGTTTCCGTATTTTCCAGCCAAACGGCTCCAAAAGCTACGTGGAATGTCAAGATCAACAGTAGATCCAACATTAAAATTTAATATATTGCCTGGTCAAAGAAACTGTTAGTACAAGTCATCCATGGCTGTGTGTATAACACAAAGGGAATACAATATTTGCAAAATTTACCGAAGGTTGGGTCTGCAACAAAGACTATAGTTCTATCATCGACTTGCCAATAATCTTTAATCGCCAACCCTACAAGAGATTGAGTAATTGCCTTAAAAAAAATCAAAATTCAAACAAACCTATATACTTAGAAAATGAAATGACAAGAGTTACATATAAAGCATACTCTGAGAAGAACACAAAAATAAAGCAAACCTGGCGTGTCAGGATAATTTTGGGCTAAAAGTCTTAACTTGAATCCAGTATCCTTTTCAATATTATCAATCTCCTGTACCAGTCTTCTCTCCTGTAAACTAACCATACAAGGCTTAGCAATTTAACTTATTTTCTTCAACTGATCCCACCATTTTCCAAAAGATAGTATCATATTTTCAAAACAAAAGTAATAAAATGACCAGGGAGTCAAGGACCATCACCCAATTCATTTAGCCGAGCACAATTTCTACTCAACTGATTCCCTCATATTACCATTTACATTCAATAAAATGCACATAGAATAGACAAATAAAATTAAACTAAACCAGCTAGCTCGTACAGAGTCACTGAGGTGTACGTAAATATAAGCGACAGAAAAGCAAACGCACCTGCCCATCAGAGAGGAACCCGGCAACATCAATGACATAAGTGAACTCTTTAGGAAGTAATTCTGGCTTGTTAACCCCAACTTTTGCCTCTGAAACCCCAACTCCTGCAAGTTTGGTTTGTTCTGTATTTAGTCTGTTGACTTGATTATCCGGAAAATATAAAATCGGAGACAAAATGCTTTGGCATTGTTCATGAATTATTCAGGAGAGTTCCAACAATGGCTATACTAACTTTACTGACACAGTGTGTGAAGCTAGATAAATGTAAAGTTAACAAAACGACCCACCATCGCAGATTATAATTGAAGATGATCGATATCAAGTACATACATGATACAAGTCATATGTATAACCCACAAGCCAAAATTATATGTTCTTGATAATAATTACAGAGAAAACAAGAAACTCTTGCCTGTTAGAGATAAACTAAGTGAGAGAGCCCCAGAGAGCAAGAAACTCAAAGATTTCGAGTTAAAACTTGCAACCCAGTTGGTGGACTTTATTGTTTTATTGTTTGCAGAGGATTGCACAGACAATTTTGATGACGCAGAGATGGGTGCTGCTGTAAACACAGAACGCGAAGTAGTTCTGAGAGTGAGAGATGAACAAGGAAAATGCACAAACGCCATGCTCTCCCTTTTCTGGGACCGTAGAACTGAAAGTGATTTTTTTTTTATTATTTTTTTTATTATGGATAAGATATCGGAGGGCAGGCCCAACTAACTTTTGGGGCAGGCAATCGTCATTTATAGTAGACTCTCCAAGCCCACAAAATGGAGAAGAGAACCACTCAAGTGACTCAACCACCTCATGTGATCAAGCACAATCATAAATGAACACTTCAATCTTCATTGCTGAAAAATCTCTGGAGCAGACTAATGTAAAAACAATTTCTAGTTTTGGGTTGAAGCTCCCGTTTGATTAAGCTTGATTGCCAAATGAAACTATAGTAGTTTTCTGACATTATTTGTTTTTGGTGAAAATATAGAACTCAAAATCCTGGGACTTGTGATCCAAAACTAGATGACAATAAATCCATGATATTCAGTGACATGATATGAATAGGTTGGCCGCATGCGCAACCAAGTAATTCTCCTGTATCATACAAGATTAATCGAAAATTTATCTGTCAGAACCAAAAAAAAAAAAAAAAAAAAAAAAAAAAAAAATACAGGTTCCTACTAAAAGTCAAGCCTCGATCAAACTACCGATTTCTTGGCTTGGGTTGATCTGTGAACTGTGATATATCACACACAGGTCTGGAATCCGCCACCCAGTACTGTATATTGTTCTATAGGAGGCAGATGGTGGGCACACATTCACACTAATCAAGAGTGGACCAGTGAACAAAAAAACTTATCTGCATTGCGGTGTAAAAGGATAAAACTTTCTTCAGCAATGGACTCTTATGACGGAAATTTTGTTTATGATAAAAAATTTCAGATCAGACATCCATCTATGATAGCTTTGTAGTAATCACTTATCAGTAATTGACATCAAATGAAGACACTGCTAACAGATATAATTAAACATATTATCAAACAAAAGATCCTGATATTGATTAATAAACTTTGAATCCAGCAGAATGAATGGAAAGGGGGGGATTGGGAACAGAGGGATGAACTGGACTTTCTTCAGGATATTGAATTTGAGTCTCATTGTTCGGAACACCTATTAGGCTATCACAAACCACATTTATTCAATTGAAAAGCTTTATTTGAAGTAGATAGGCCAGTTGTAATAATATGACTCCCGTAGCTCTGCGTCCATGTACTGATTCCACTGAAAGATACAAACAAAGAAAAAGAGAAATGAGAAGAGATCATTTAACAAGCCATAAATACTTTGCATATTAAGTTCCAAGATAGTTTAGATTTTGAAAAGTAGGAGCAACAGACCTTAAATTTGTATGGTTGCTTCTTCTTCATTGCTTCTTTCCAGTGGTGCTGCTCAAATAACATTACCTTGTCATGCCAACTGCAAATTTATGTATGACAGATTGTGAGACAAAAAGAAAATTTGTTATGTTCATATGACAACAGCAGTGGCAGAAGAAGAAGAAGAAGAAGCACATGCAAAACCAAGAAAATATAGAATCTGGAAGAATTAAAGCAGCAAAACATGAACACAAGATGCACAATGAGAACATAAACAAAACTATGGAAGTGCATATGAAGAATCTGAAGAAAAACCAAGCATAACTGCAAAACACATCATCTAATACGGCAATAACCGTAAACACACCCACAAGAAGATACACATACATAATTTACAGATAGAGAGAGGCTGCATCTACACATAGCATATTATTGAGTGTAGATACTCCATGACCAGCATTGGTACAATCACTTTCTACTATAATCCCCCTTATTTATCATCATTAGCTATAATAGCACCAATTCTAACACTTTGAAAGCAATTATTTTGAAATACTACTTAAATACTCTCATAACCCTTGCTGTTGTCTTGTTTTAGTTGTAATAATTCGATGATAATTATTAGCATTCAATCATTTCCAAAGGTAAGGCATGCTTCTATCAACAATAGCTTAGCACATGCCAAATAAGATTACAGGAAGCAAACAACAGAGTGTAGAGCAAAAAAAAAAAAAAAACATCTTATAGTATCCATGCCAGTCAATGCTTATATTGAAACTCACACATTTAAGTTTATGCCTACAACAGCCAAGTTACACACTGGATGTCCGATGTCATCATCTAGCTTCAAGTCAGTTTGTCATGCAATAACCCAGCTTCACTTTGGAAATGTTAAACATTCAAAATTGAGAATACAACATGAGAAGTCCTTTTACTTGCATTATTTCTTCTTCAACAAAATAGCAAGACACCACAACAAATAAAATCATATAAATAGTAGAATTGCATAACTCAACAGGTTTTTAACCTGAATTCTTTCATAAATAAAAACGAGAACAGCAATACACTCCTCAAACACTATCACAGTAGCGTAGCACATTACAAAATCAAACCATTCAATTAAAAGCACATACATGATACACAATCAGTTAAAAATTAAAAACAGATAAACCTAGCACATACCTATAAGAAAAATGTCGTTAAAATTCAAAATCAGGGAAACGAAAAACAGATTTGAAAGATAAATAATCGAAAGAAGAAGACGAAGAAGAAAGAGAGAGTTACTTGAATTGAGTGGAGAGCTGCCACATGTAGGGATTGGACCAAGTGAGAGCAGAGAAAGCAGCAGACCCGATCCATATGTTGTAGAATCGGTCCGGGTCGGCGTGCGGCACTCCCGGGTCACCTCTGTACGCGTTCCCAAAATACTTCTCCATTTTCTATCCGCCAACTGCAAAACCACCGTCGAATCTCGACTGTCTTCTCTGCTTTCTCTATATTTATCCGCTCATTTATTATTGTATTTATATTTTTTATTTATTTATTTTTACATTTTTTTCCGGCCCATTTTTCCGGCCCATATTGGTTGTAATCAGGCCCATGATAATTAGAAAGACACAAACGAGTAGAGAAATATACTGTACTCGAGCGAGTGGTGGTTACCAGATTTGTACGCTGATTGGGTAAATAAATTTATAAATAAACCCAAGTCGTCGACTCACTCGCTCTCACTTCATCAGATAGTTTTCTTCACTTCCTCTCTCGATCCACTTTCGAGGGTCTTACAAGGGTTTTTCAATTTCTCAAAATTCCCTCCAAATTCTCAAAACCGCTTTATACACAAACTCAAATTTCCTATCGTTGAATTTTTAATTTTATTTTTCACTTTGTAATTTCAGTAGTAGTGCTCAATTTATTAAAAATTTTTCGATTAAAAGCTTCAAGTCTGAGTTCTTGGATTTCAGTTGATGCTCTTGTGATTTAAATATCTTGCCGGTTATAATTCTTTTGGTTTTTTTTTTTTTTCTTTTCGCTGGTTTTTTTGTGTGAAATTTTCAAAATTTATAGCATTCTAGGGTTTCCCGGGACCTGCTACGACCTTTTTCTTGCTTTCTTTTTTTGCTTTGACATGGTAAACGACAACGGAATTGGGTTTTTTCAAATGGGTTTTTAGTGTTTTCTTTTGTTTGAGAGTGTCGCGAAGAAGAGAGGGATGTCAATGAGGTGAATAATGAGAAATTGAGATAAACCCTAATTTTGATATGAGGTTTTGAACATGAGCCATGGAGGTGGAGAGAGCACAGCAAAGAGTGATCCCGGAGCTGGCAATTCGTCAAGAAGATCCGGAGCTGACGACTTTGGACGGGCAGTGTCGAAAATGGCGGTGGCGCAAGTATGCGAGAGCGTCGGTTTTGAGGGATTCAAAGACTCGGCGCTGGATGCTTTGGCCGACATTGCGATCCGATACCTCTGTGACTTAGGTAAAACCTCCGGTTCTTATGCTAACTTAGCCGGTAGAACACAATGCAATTTTTTTGATATAATTCTTGGATTAGAAGATTTGGGAACATTAAAGGGGTTTTCGGGTGCTTCAGATAGTAGTGGTAAAATTTCAGTGGGATCAGGAATGGTGAAAGAATTGATTGAGTTTGTTGATTCGAATGAGGAAATTCCTTTCGTGCAACCAATTCCGCTCTTTCCTGTAGTTAAGAGCAGGAAGTTGATACCAAGTTTTTCGGAAATGAGTGAAACACCTCCTGGAAAACATATCCCATCTTGGTTGCCAGCGTTTCCTGATCCTCACACGTACATTCACACACCTATGTGGAATGAGAGGAGATCGGATCCTCGTGCTGATAAGATTGAACAAGCGAGGCAAAGGAGAAAGGCTGAAATGGCCCTGTTGAGTTTGCAGAAAAGATTGGTGTGCAGTGGTGAAACAGGAACTTCAGCCTCAGGTCCCCCACCGAATTGTGAAAAGGAAGAGGAAGAGGTTCGAGAAAGTGAAGGTAACCCATTTCTTGCGAAGCCAGTGCAACCTGGGGAGAAAGATGTTTCTTCAGTTAGTTTGCCAGCTAAGCTTAAAGATGAAACTTTGGGGGCAAACCATGTTTCTGTGATGAAAGCATTTGCTCCGGCCATTGAAGCAGTGAAAGGTAGTGGGTTGTTGTGCGATGATGGAGATGGTGAAAGGAAGTCTCTTCCTGACAAGCGGCCTGCTGTTCATTTCAAATTTAAAACTAGCAAGAAATTCTTGGGTGAATCTGTTGATTTGAGTCTTCAGAAAAAGGGTGGTGAACGAAGTGCATTATTTTGGCGGGATGATGAGAAGGATGACAAGAAGAGAAGAGCTGAGTATATTCTTAGACAATCCATAGAAAACCCACAAGAACTCACTCAGTTGTAAACTAATTAGGTTGAAATCTTCTTAGTTTAGGAGTTGGTGCTAGCAATGGGTTATTCATTCTCTTACTATTTGGGCGTATTGTCGTCTAGCATTGGTATTATGGGAATTATCTTCTGAGTCCCTTGCAGTCCCACTAACAATTTTAGTAGGTATGTGAGTGCTTGTTTTTATGCTACTCTTGGCTCTAGTCTAGATTGATTCTTTGAAAAGAAAGTTTTTGCATTGTTACCATCTATTGTTGTAATTTTACAGCAATGTCTTACATTGTATGGATACATAAAATTATGTGCTTCTGATTCATAGTCCAACAATAACTACATTCCCTTTTTTGTGTGATAAGATTGATAATTTCACGCATTGCTACTTAGATTGTTTGTCAAATTACTATCATGTACTATTAGTGAACACTTGAGAACTTGTGCACTTTATTGTATAGTAAGAATTACTGCTTGATACTAGTTGTACACCATTTTTATGTGATTATTTTGAACTGACCTTTCCATTATAACAGCATTCAAAGAAACAAATTTTGCTGAGTCGTTATTGTGTGTACACCCTGATATGAATTTGTATGGTTTCTCCATTTTTTCAATGTGCTTTTATGACAGAATTCTTTTGAGCTCACTTGCTTCGCAGGGGATGACTAGTACACCCTTTTGGTCGAATCCAAATTCTTGTTCAGCTGCCTCTAATAACTTGATAAATGGTGGATGTGAAAGATATCTTAAGGCAACCAAAAATTTCTGGGTCTCACCATTGCTGAGCACAAGAACCGAAAAATGCCCCTTCACAGTTCCAAAGTCGTATGTGCTACTCATCCTTTTGTATTCTCTAGTTCGCCACTTCAGAAGCTGCTCCATTGCGTTCTTGACCCTGATAGAGCAGTTGCGCCTCTTTTTCGTTTTTGCCTGATCCATGCACTTTGAGCTCTTCATTTGCATCTTTTATCTTAAACAAAAATTGAATATCTGTTTCTTCTTTAATTTTTGTTTGTCTAATTGCAAGTATTTGCTGGGTATAAATAGAGGAAGATTGGAAGATTTAGCAATAATGAATGTGGTCCATGTGGTCTCACCCATGAGAACTGATAAGTCATTCTTAGAGTCCCTACCTGGTTTTTTTTTTTTCAAAAGAAATATGAGGTTGGGGGTTCCAAAACAGCTTTTGTGGTGTTACAGTATAAAGAGTTATGTCAAAGTTTGATTGTTATATTCTTTCATTTATTTTGTTGAAGTTTCATGATTGTCATAGGTGATGATGGTGGTGATGATGATGATGATATTATGAAGCTGTATCTTCAGTGCCCCGTTATTTTTACCAGACTGATTCACCACGCATACCCAGTGAATTTATCTAATATTAAGCTCTATATCCACAATTTAGAATATATTCTGAGGTTATAGTAGTTGATGGTTTCCGAGGATTTTTTTTTTTCCCTCCTATATGCAGAGCCACGCCAGTAGAAAGAGTGTTTATATAGAAGGTAAATGATATTAGAACATAAAGTTTACAAGTTGTGTATCCATACGATATGCATATGTGTCTATCAGTCCATCTGGCGATCAATTGGTAGGGAATTGAATGTTCGGTTGAAGCAGAAAATGACTACTGATGAGTGATAAATTGTCTGGGTTGGATTGTGGAGGAAATTTGTGTTCAAAGTATTGATAAACTTGACTTGGATAAACCTGGAGAATATAACTCTAAAAAGGAGTTTAATGTATGGAGAATGGTTCTGCTACGTTAGTGCATATAACAACACTCTTCAAGAGTTGCACATATGGAGAATGGTTATGCTACGTTAGTGCATGCATTTGGCTGAGTACATGCCTCCTGTGTCGTTATAATCGTACTTGTTCTGGTGTTCCTTCAACCCAAACATGATTAGCTTTTCCTTCTGCCTTTCTTATCCATAAGACTCCGGCTGGAAATTGTCTGGCTGCAGATTTTCAGCCATTACCACCACATTTTGATATCCTTCTGATTTTCAGCAGAATTGATGCAAACACCATTCTACAAAATTCTCAATGAGATTCCCCACAATAACTAGATTAAAAAACACCTGTTTTTTTTTTTTTCGTATTGCCAAGATAAGTAATTCGTATGCAGCTAAACTGAAAACGAAGTGAAGACAAACTCCATTTTCTTGATAAGACCAAAAAAGAAACAATGTGCGGACAAGCTAACATCATCCATAGCTAGAAGTCTAGAACAAGTGGAGAGAACCAATAAATCAATAATGCCAAGTTTTTATCCTCTCCCCTACTCTATTTAAGTTTTACAAACAAATATCCAAAGAGAGATCTATCCTCAAATAAGCCTCATGAAAATTCTTTAGTTTGATTGAAACCATCTCAAATTTTCAGCTTCATATCCATTTCTGATGAAAATACTTTTCCACGGTGGTTGAAGATCATGAAGTCTAAGTTGCCTGGCAAAGAAACCATCCTGCAGCCAAGAACACACAGATCATTAAGCCACTGATTCAAGAAAATTCCAACAAAACTTCAATAGAAGTCATATTGGCTGTCGTTTTCCTGCCCTACTTCCAAGTATACACAAAAAATTAAAGAAAAGCTCCTGAGAAATTTACTAACAAGTATTCAGTTGAGAATTGTTCCTACAGAAGATATTAAGCATAAACATGATCAGGAGTGCATACAAGAACCTTTCAAGCCAATGCATCAAGGCTTAGCTCTCCTCTAATTCCTTGTACTATCAATTTTTTGCTTCAATAAAAGAATCATAAAACAATGTAAAGACAATAAACCTAGACTACCCAATGCATAGAGCTGGTGCAAGGAGTGAATGCAGCCAAATTTTAAAAACCATTGGCAACAGGGGATGCTAAATTTGTGTTTTGCCCACTCCAGATGGATATTCCCCCCCACACAAAGAAGGGATATATTAACTTTTATCTTTAACATCTCATAAAGACAAAAAGGGAGGGTAGGGAGGAAGGCATCCAGACGTAAAAGTGCTACAATATCTCCATTCTTAAGATCTCCAATCTGCAATTTGAGGGTCTGTTTGTTCTCAGCATACACAAGTTGCAGACGATGGGGGGAAATCGCTACCCATTTATATGAATTAGGTATCCTAAGAAAAATCTTGATGAGTGATGTTAAAAATAGAACCTACAGTAATCCCACCAAAGTGTAAACCTTCAATTTGGGGTCTTTTGGTTCTCTGCATACACAAGTAGCAGACTATCCATTCTATGAATTAAGCATCCTACAAATAAGCTAATGAGTATTGTTAAACAAATGTTAAAGCAAGACTAGCTTGTTTCAGGTGCAACTATATAGATAAGATTCATTTATGTTCGACTTCAACATCATATAGTATGAACATAGAATTATACATGACCAAAACCATTTATTATATATTCCTCCAAATGGTAAAGATCTTTGCACCAAAATCTCACCACTGTGCTTTATTTAGTTAATGGGGAGGTTCTCATCACAAAAAAAAAAAAAAAAAAAAAAAAAAAAAAAAAAAAGTTGTCATTGATTACACAAGTTAAGTTCGAACAAAAACAGAAGTTGTATTGATCAAAAAGATTTATTAGTATAGAAAGCAAGCTGTCTTTAACAAGAACAGCACGTAACAGCTTCCATAAGACAAAAAAATAGGCCTATACAGCCATCAAAAAAGCTCTAAGCAAGAGCAAAAATGATACCTATCAAGCTACAGTGACTTATAAATTTTAATGTGCTAACAAAGCCTATGAATAACAGCATCTGTATAAAAATAAGTCCAATCAAATCAATCTACAAGTGAAATTCTATTTATTCTTTTGACTTTTGAGATATATAATCTTTCATCAAACTGAATAAAAGGTTAGCATTTTGGATCCAATTCAAGGTTCTTTTTGAGGAAATATAAACAGCCCAAATGCCATGCCCTAGCTCCAGCACTGATCGAGTATTGCAAAACAAGCCTTAATTACATATGATTATTGGAATTTTAATATAAGAAACTCAAGTAACCATAACTGCAACAACAGCAGTAGTGACTCGTAATCGTACGATATATCTCATCTCCAAATTCTAAAATTCAAGGGAGTTCAAACCAGCATACCTATTTTCATCTGTATCAGGCTTTATAGACAGGAAATTTCCTGGCACTGTTAACGCCGCCCACATACATAAAACTAATCCTAGAAGCAACTCAACCACCACCTGTATGCCAACATTTTGAATTAATAAAATCAAAATATTTTTTTTAAGAAAAAAATTCTTAGCAATTTAGCGTTCAAGCTCGTCAAATGACTTGTATTTTGAAAAAAGCACTTACATTCATTGGAGGCCCTGAAAACTCCTCTTCCATAATTTTCAGCAAGCTCCTATCTGCAGTGAAATCGAATCAAATCAAATCTTAAAAGCAATCAAATCACATACATACTTAAATATACACATACAGTATTATAGATGTTAAATGATTGGAGGTTACATTGAATGGTCGAATAAGCAGCGTGTGAGAGAATTACAACTCCAACGACGCCAACCACGAACCCTAAACCCATCCTTGACTTGCTTTCTTCAACTGATTCTCCGATCTCTAAAGGTCCACGGTTTGCTTAGCGTACTCCTTCGATGAAAACTCCAAAGCCAGATTTTGAGTCCTCTGCTTTGTAGTTACTTTTCGTTTTTAGCTCAATTAAACGGTGTCGTATTATGTCAATAAGCCAAAACGATTTTTTCTTAAATTATAGGGAAATTATTATTCTCTCCCCTGTAGTTTACCATATTCTCCAGTATCCCCCTCTCGTTTTAAAATTCTCCAATTTTCTCCCTTCCATGTACAAATACAACCAATCTCATCATATAAAATATGCATGGGAGAGGGGAAATTGGAGAATTTTAAAACTAGAATGGGGAGACCGGAGAATACGGTAAACTATAGGAGAAGAATGATAATTTCCCTAAATTTTATGGTTAAATACACTGACAACCACTATAGTTTGATATAATTTCATCCTGGATAGAAAATTTTGATTCTTTCACACTCAGACGCCTTAAAAAACGCACCGTTTCGTTTCCTTTTGCGTCTTTCAAGCTGCAGAGTGCAGACAGAGCAGAGTGGCAGTGGAAACTGGAAAAAGATAAAAGCTCGGGTGCTCTCATCCAAACAGTGTATGATATACAAATTTGATTCAAATTATAGTGTTTTTATTTATTTCTAGTTTTGCACTACATTTGTGTTTCGTTTGCTAACTGTCAAACATTTAATGCTTCAATTTCACGAAGAGAGGCCAAATTTCGATGGCTCAACTGCTAAATATACATAATGGAATTATGTTATCAAACAAATTGAGCTTCTTCGCTACAAGCAAGTTGCTTCAACAAAAAAGTTCGTGTTCGTACATCAGAATCAATGACGCGTCTCGAAATCGTCTTCAATCGTTCTCGCAAGGTTATTGTTAGCTGAAAATGGATTTTAATTGAAAACTAAATAGCTTGGTTTCTTCTCAATTATCATGTTGGTTCAATTTACTTCCTGGCAGGTGGCTGCGAAGTTGCGGATTCTGTTGGAAGCTTACCTGAATCTGAGGTACGATAATAGTTGTGTGAGACTTGTGGATTTTTAATTTAGAAATTTACAAAGTATGAGCTGCTATATATCAAGTTTCAAGAAGAATAATTGGTCTGCTCTTTGAATTTGAGTTTAATGTTGTCAACAAGTTTCTTCTTTTGTTTGGAGCAATACCTTGATGCCTCTTGATGAACATACAACTTTAAATCTCTTTATTACCATGTTGTATGGCAAGTTATCAGAGTCATATTTCCATGAGTTTTCAGTTGAAACAGCTTGATCATATTAGTTTATGTGAACTTAGTAAAGTGCAATTTTTTTTTATTTTTTTAAATTGTAATGCTATTGGCATTTTCCGCTAGGCTTATGTTGGTGATGAGGTGGTATCGGATTCCTTACCGCACATACAAACTCTGAGGAAATTTCCCAAGCAGGAACTTTTTGCGAAAGTTGTTATGGTCAGGTTTGATTCTACCATTTTGCTCAGAGAAGAACTAGACCTGAGCTCCCAATTAGTTTCCGAAGCTCTTTTCACTATTAAGTATTTACATGAAGCTGGAGCAAAACTAATCCTTGCGAGTGACTGGAGCAGTAAAATTAATTCGACACTTGTTGATGCAGAATCCGTTGCAGGTATGATTTATTAATTATTCCTGTTCCTAATATAATTCCTAGATGGTTGCTCATTGTTAGAATTATGTTAACAAGATGGATCCTTCTGTTTCTATGCATCCCTATTAGACTTTGGGAATACTTAATTAGTACGGCTCATTGTTAGTACTAAATTAGTAAAAGAAAGAATCAAAGTGTGATGGTGTCATTAATGCTTATTGCTTGATGTTCTTGTCAGATATTTTGTCATCAGCTCTCCAACTCAAAGTTGTTACTGTACGGTGCATATCTTCTAAGATCTCATTGGACATGGAAGTCTTCAAGAAAGGAGATATTCTTCTTCTGGAGAATCTTTCTGAGTTCAAAGAGGAAGTTGCCAACTGTCCGAAGTTTTCTGAACTATTATCATCAGGAGTTGATATTTTTGTTAATGATTCATTTTCTCAGTCTCATAAAATTCTTGCATCAACTGTTGGTGTTGCTCGCTTTTGCTATGCCTGTTTGGCTGGGTTTCACTTTGAAGAAAGCCTGTGTCTACTAAAGAAGGCTGCAAAACTTGACAAGAAACCGTATGTTGCAATTGTGTGTATCTACTGTCCTTTTGACTGTTAAATTTGTCTCCTTTAGTTTGTTTCTGCTTTTCACTTGTCATTTATGTTCACTTGTTAATGTGGTGCAGATTGGTGGGGGAAATCTCTATAACAAAGCAGCTGCTTTGCATTATTTAGCTTCTAGATGCGATGGATTGTTCTTTGTTGGAATGATGTCATTTCAGATAATGCATGCTCTAGGGTTGTCTGTTCCGTCAAGTTTGGTGGAGAAAGATGCACATAAAGCTGCATTAGATCTGATCCAGTTCGCACATCATAAAAATATAAATATTATCTATCCAAAAGATTTCTGGTGCATAAATAGTCATCTTCCAAATCATTTGGAAATGTTTCCTGCTCATTTTATTCCAGATGGTAAGTTTGACTTAATTGATATTGACTTTTCATTTATCTTAAATAAATAAATAAGCTAGGCATGCAATCGGTTGTTTTTTTTTTCTTTTAACAATAATCTGCATCAGCTTAGTTTATCACCTAGCCAGGTCTTTAATTGTCTCAAACTGATCATTTGGCAACGTTTGTAATTTGTTAGCATGTGTGTTTCTATACACTGTTTCCCCTTCTCATACTTAGTGACTAGTAAGAAATTGTTTTTGATCAAATACGTTTCTACACAAACCTGAGGTTTGGCACCTCCAAGATTTTTACAATTAGAACTATAAGTAGCAAGTATATTCTGGAAATGGTATTGACAAACAACAAGCCACGATCAGTGGAGTAAGGTGGATTATCAGTTATGACATCTCCATTATGTGTCTCTGTCTCAATTCCTCTTGCACAACTTGTTTTATACTATGATAGTTACATAAGTAATAATATTTATGTTTTGTGTTTATTAATCTGGAACATGTTTCTATTTCAGGTTGGGTACCTGTAGATCTTGGGACAAGGTCACTGGAAGAGCTAAACTCTTTGATTACAAATAGTAAGGTAAACTAAAAAGAGAAAATGTTATTTTCCTTGAGTAAATAGATTCTAGTTCTGGTAAAATTCTACTTTTAAGGTAGTCTGTTTATATATTTGGTGATGGCATTTTGTTTCATGAATTGTTTGCTGCATTGTTTTGTTTACTCGCTATTATTATTAGTTTTCAATACTCAGACTTGCTTATGTATTCTTGGTGTTTCACAGAAAATTATATGGATTGGTCCAGTAAAGTTCAGGTTATCTACTCAACACATTAACGGAGCGTCTAATTTGGCTAGAATGCTTTGTAAACTAAGTCTAAGCAATTGCAATGTAACTGTTGTTGGCAGTACGGCATGTAAGGCAATAACAAAAGAATCAAGTTCTGCATTGGGTTTTAACATGGTCAAGAATGCTTCAGTTTTATGGGAGTTTCTTAAAGGAAGAAAGCTTCCTGGAATCATGGCCTTAGACAGAGTACATTTTCTAAACTTCATCTCTATTTGGTTAAGCTGTTCCAACAAGATTCTTGAGCAGAACACATCAAAGCATGACTATAGGATGGAATAAAGTTTTCATTCTGTCGCATACATTTATAAGTCAAAAGGAGAAAAAAGTTCACCTTTGTACTATAGGGATATTTTTCTAATTTCTTCAAAATAATGCGTTCTGCAGGCTTTCCCATTTGAAATCAACTGGAATGCTGCCTACTCAGATCCAGCACAACCTCTGGTAGTTGATATTGGAAGTGGTATTTCTTCTGTTATTCACCTATTGTCATTAGTATTTTCCTCAATAAGTTTTTCTAGATGATGACCGATTAAATTTAAACATACTCATTTAAGGTTTTTCATCAACACTGGCTAAAAAGAAAGCAGAAGACATAGATTTATTATATCAGAGTGCACGACAGTCACAGTAGTGGATTGCTTCTGTTCGTTTGCACATTTCCTCTGTATAAACATAAGCTCCATTTACAATAAAAGATAGAAAAAGGGCAACAAAATCTGCAATCACCTTCTCATTTCTAACACCTGAAATTTGAATGACAGGTAATGGACTGTTTCTTCTGGGGATGGCTAGAAAGAGGACGGATTTGAATTTTCTTGGCTTAGAGATTAATGCCAAGGTTTTTTGCTCTTTTTTTGGATTGTTCCATGTTTCATGCTTGAAGTTTTAAAGTTCATCCTTTTTTAACACTTTGATGTTTTCAGCTTGTGCGACGTTGTCTAGATTCTGTTCATCTATCCGGCATAACAAATGGGTATGGCCTGTTGCCTTTAGCTTTGCGCTGAACTTTTACATCCAAGGAAAGAAAGAATCTGTTAGATTGATTAGCCTTTTGTATTCAATTCAATTTGATATTTTGGTTTCATCATCTTAACCCTGTTATTATTATTATTGTCTCTGTTAGGTACTTCATTGGGACAAATGCTACATCTACATTCCGTTCAATAGTTTCCAGTTACCCGGGACAGTTGATTCTTGTTTCAATACAGGTATACACTTTCATTAAGTATTTAAATTCTGATTCATGTATCTAATACACATAGTAATGAAAAATAAGCTTTAACTTATATATTATTTCGATTGTATTATCAATGCAACATAAAGATGCAAATATGCTTTGCCGCACCATCACCAACAACTGAAATCCAACCACCACCGCCTCTGTTGCTCCTTAGGCTACACTACTGCCGATCTTTCATGAATACCACTGTCAAATGTAAACTGCTACAGCATCACTATAACAGTTTAACGGTCTTTACCACTTCTTGACCACCACTGCCTCTGTTGTTACCATTGTCACCAGTTCTAAGAAATTTGTACTCTTTCTCTGCTGAGTTAAATGTAAAGAATTAAGCATCTTGAGTTTGTGTTTGTGAATGTGCAGTGTCCCAACCCTGATTTCAACAAACCAGAACATAGATGGAGAATGATGAAAAGGTCATTAGTCGAAGCAGTGGCAGATCTCCTAACTTATGATGGGAAGGTAAATAGTTCTGATATAGTTTTGTTTCTTACAACGAATTTCCGATACCCCCTTGATTTTGTATTGATATATTCAATTGCAAGGAAGTCAAATCACAGGCTTGCTCAGTTATTTACTAATATTTTCTTTTTTCCTAGGTGTTTCTGCAATCTGACATAAAAGAAGTTGCTGTGAGAATGAAAGAACAATTTTTAGAATATAGCAAGGGTAAACTTGCTCTTGTGCAAGACCATTGTGATACCAAAATCAAGCAAGGAGCATGGCTCGAGGAAAATCCTTTCGGAGTTCGATCAGATTGGGAGCAACATGTTCTCGATCGTGGAGCTCCAATGTACAGACTGATGCTTTCCAAATTGGCCACTCTCATATAAAGTTTCAAGTAGCCATTGTGTGAAAAATGGCTATATCATATGCCAACAAAACCAACCTGGCTATTTATGCTGCTTGAAGATCATTTGCATAGCAATTCAATGTCATTCCAAATAATGTCAGAAAGGTCCATACTTCCTCGGAGAAGGAGGCAAGTGTTTCCCGTAACCATGTCTCCTGTAATGGTAATCTACTAATCTAGCAAGAGATCCTCCTATTTTAGTATTATTACCTTCTTAGGATTGTTGTTCTTACATAATGGAAGAGAAACTTTTGTGGGGTGGGAAATCAAGCAGGCATACGCCGAAACCTTTCCAGTAACCTCTCCGGAGGAATTTCCATGGGCAGTGAGAAATCAAGCAGGCATATGCTGCAACCTTTCCGGGCCATGCAACGGTAGCCAGAACAGACAAGTAATAGAAGATGATATGCTACAAGACAATTCTGAGAAACAGATAAGTCACTCACTAACATAGTAACATGCCACAGTTGCACACAAAGCTCTCTCAAGAGTCAAGACAAAAAAGAACAAGTGCACAAGAGGCAAGGACAGGCTGACAACAGTAATTGGCAAATGATTCCTTTTTAAGTGCATTTTTTTATTTTTTTTGTTGTATATAATTCACTCTCTCCATAAGTCTTGTAAATGGATCAGCAAAACTTTTCCTGACAAATCTGTTGCCCAAAAACAAAAATATCAAACAGGAACCTGGCGGAGCCCGCAAAAGGGTCCCACACGTATACCAGCCTCATCATGTTTTTCTGACAAGGAGATGGCCCCGATGCACGTAGCCACGTACTCCTCATCTTCCTGAAAAAAAAATTCTCACCCCATTACTGCCTACAGGATTATTCTGTATAATTTGACTTGTCAAAGATTCAACAAGGATTAAAGAAAATTCAAAAAAAATATATGTTGAATTTTTCAACACAGCCCAAGATTAAATCATCACAACCGCCTCATAACCTTTTTCAAAAAGAAAAAAGAAAAAAAAAATTAAAGAACATGAAACATGAGAGAGAGTGAGAGAGAGAGAGAGGTCAATTGTAAACAACTTCAATTTTACTTCTTAAAAAATACCTAACAGTTGATACGTAATCAATAAGGGCTCATAATGATGGTTGAATAACAATTTTGTATTGAGAGTTGAGACTGATCTACCACCATAAGTCCATAACATAACATGTGTCAAGAATTAATTAATACTTTTGACAATCATTCATTTGTCACATTAAAATTTTGCAGTTATACTGTCTTGGAATTCTCACCATTTTTTTTTTTAATATATTATTATTTATAAAAATTAATAATAATAATAATTAGTGTACAATTATTGCCTGCATTTGTTAGGGCATAGGAGTAAAATTAGGTTTCAAAGAGTAAAAAGGTTTTTGGTCATTTTGAGACCAAAATAGTAAATAATTAAATATTAAATTTAAAAGCAAAACTTAGTCTCACAAAATGACTCCATTTATTTATTTTTATTTTAACTTTGAAATTAACTAATAACGTCCCTTTTTTTTTTCTTTTCTTTTCAAGAAAGTGAAAAATTAAAAATTAAAAAAGAAAAAAAAAAAATTCCTTCCTTTTTCTTCTTCTTCGCCTAAACTGTAGACAGACGTCTGTCGGAAGATTCCGTCCGGTTTCGATTTGCTTTTGTTGAAAGCTCGCGCCTGCAATTCCAGGATTTGTTCTCTCAGGTACTTTTTCTGTATTAATTCGAAAATTGTTTTATGGATTCACGTTGTGTGTGTGTGTGTGTGTGTGTGTGATAGTACTTGATGAAAAGAGCTTCATGTTGATCTGAATTGTGTGATTTGAATTTGAAACCCTAGGTTTTGTTTGGTTGCTGAGAAAATAGGGAAAAAAAAATTACTTTTCGATTCCTCCTGGTATTCCAGGGTTAATTCTTGGAAAATGATGAATTGTATTCAGTTCAACTAAGTCAAGTAGCTTTGTATTAGGTTAAGTCAGAGTTCAAGTTTTGTTCTCGGGATCTCTGTTAGCGTTGAGGTTTGTTGGATTTTATTGAGTTCTTGTATTTGAAGATTTGATGCCTGCCTGCTTTAAGTTTGGTCCACATTTTGATTGTTTAACATCTCCTGGTTTTTGTTTCGGATGCAGAAGCCTGTTGTTGTTAGCGTTTGTTACTGGCATTTGAATTGGGAATTTTCAGTGTTATCAAAATTGACTAGTTTGGATTTCTTCTTGTAGTGATTACATTGGTTGTGTGATTGATTTCAGAAACATGAATTGATCATGATTGTGAGCTTACATGCATATGATTAAACTGGAATGTTATCTCACAACAATTTGAATTGCCTTGATGACTTGATCTCATTTTCTTTCTTTTTTTTCCCGCATTGAATTTTGGGTGTTAATCTGATATTCTGTTTTCATTACCAGGGTCACTGTGTTCCTACATCTCAATAACTTGAAGGTCAACTGTAGTCAAATTTGAGAGATCGACAGCTGAACATCATGTATTTGATGTTCTTGTGATTGTAATGTCTTCAACATGCAGACATTGTCACAATTGTCGTCGGATTCCGAGGTGCACCTTCATCCTGGCAATATTCCAGTTCAGGATGAAGACCGTGGTGTAGTCTCATCCACCTTAAGTAATGTTGTGCTGCAGCAGCCTGGTATGTTATTCTGCTTGTGGTTCTTATATTTTGGTTTTCTTACTTTGTGTGCTTTGGTGAATGTGCTGACTGATGGATCATTTTTGTGTGAAATGCAGCTAAAAAACCAACCCGCCAATGGGCTGCTTGGACACGGGAAGAGGAGGAAAGTTTCTTCAATGCATTACGCCAAGTTGGCAAGGTATGTTATTGCTGACATATAAGTTTGGCTCTATATCTCTTTAATGATTTTACCTAACTTTGTTATGCCTTGAATGTAGAATTTTGAGAAGATCACTCATCGAGTCCAAAGTAAAAACAAGGATCAGGTAATTCTCTATGAGATGTCACTGCTCTCACATTGCGTTGCATGTTCTTGATTGTTTTGTTTTCTTGTTGACCTATTGATATTCAATTTTGTTTTTATTATTTTTTCAGGTTCGGCATTATTACTATCGTCTTGTAAGGCGGATGAACAAATTGCTGGGTCCAGGATTATGTCTGGATGCAAAAAACTCCAAAGATACCAATGCTGCAATGCTTCGATGGTAATGTTACTACAAATAGATTGACCTTTATTATAGCTACATTACTGATACACAATACACACTATGAGGTTGAATATTGTGAAACTGGAAACTGCATATGTAAGATAATATCTTCAGAATGGTGATTTAAAAAGCCAGCATAGATGCATTGCAAAAAATTGTAGCTATTAAGATGGGGTTTCTTGATCTGAAAAGAAGCTTTTGGGATTCAGGTGGACTTTTCTCTTACTAATCTCTACTGCACTGTGTATAGAGTATAGTTTAGGTACATTACTTAAGGGTATCATGAGAGGAAAAGTATCATTTTCTAGTAATGGTAGTTATGTAAAGGTTGTTAAAAGTAATGTTTTATTTTGGAATACTTTATCTGGAATGATCATGGATTGATTTATAATTTAATAAGGATAATTTCGTAACCTGCTTCACAGGTGGTCTTTACTGGAAAAATATAGCTGCAAAGCTTCAAAGCTTCATCTAAAGCCTCGAAGGTTTAAGATATTCATAGAAGCCCTGGTTAGTCTAGATTCTCAATATTTTGTACTTGAATGCTTTTCCATGTATGAAACTTGACATCTTCTGCGCGTGCTGAAACTGATGATTATATATCTATTTCCCATGAAGGAGCATCAACTCTTGAAAGACAGGAAGAGGAGTGTCAAGAAACGATCTCCCCATGGGGAAAACTATTCACCTACAGCTCCAAGCTCTGCCTCAAATCAGAGTAGAGCATCAGGACCAGATGCTTGCATGGCTAAACTGGTTCTTGTTGACAGTCAAAACATACAGAAGTTAGGAACTGGAAAAGGACCACTAAAACGCAATGTTAACATAGGTATTAATCGTAGTAACAACAAGGGAGACACACTTACCATGAAACCTTCAAGGCAACGACGGAAACCAGGTGATTCTTTTTTGCTTTTGTTTGTGTGTCTTTTAGTCTTTTGGAGAGAAATGCATTAAAAGATGGAATATGTATGATCTGTTGATTCTTGTGTTTGCATTTTTATGTAGTTCTGTGCCAAATAAGTATTATTTTCTATCTGATTGTTTATTACTCAATTCATAGGAGGTACAGCCTCATCGGCTGCTTATAAAAAATGGGAAAAGGCAGCGATTGCTGGAGTTTCTTTGGTTGCTGATGCCGCCGAGCATCTGGAGCGGACAGTTACTGATAAAGAAGTTGAACTAGACCAAGGTAGACCAGGTGAGGTTGACTCACCAAATCTATGTTTCCCATATGAATTGAATTCAGTAAGAGTGTGCAAATTTATTAATCATAAGCCTTTACATTTTAATTTCCAGATCAAAAAGCTCCTGAATCTGCTGATCGAGCTCTTCCCCCCTTGCCCTCTATTTCACAAAATCTTTATACAGAGAACAATGCACAAACTTCTGCAAAACTTAAGCTCCAGCTGTTTCCAATTGATGATGGTACTCGGAGAGCCCTGGAAATGGTGAGCAGAAAACGAAACTATTTTGATGAGGTAGAATGAAGTTTTAAAAGCTGAGCAGTGTTCAGAAAATAATTGGATCTTTATCTGTTCACAGGATAACCATAATCCACACCTGGAGCTCACACTTAGTACTCGGAAAAAGATATCGTCAGTATTGGAACATCTAAATCGCAAATGGGGAAATTCGAGTGTAGCATCTGGAGAGCTAATGATTTTTCCTTACAGTGTTCAAAGGGAAGACCTGACGGGTTATAGGAGATGGACTCAGGACTCAATTGCCAGTGCAGCAGATGTTTATGCAATGATTGGAAGCCCTCCACTGTTCCGCTTGAGGTTCCTTTCTCATTTATTTAAATTAAATACAGTGCTTCCATAATAGATTACTAGAAAAGCTGACTAATTATAAACTCTCTTTGAAGGTATGGTTGGTTTTCCAGTAACGAATTTGAGTCTGCAACATTGCAAGCTCCTTTAGCACCCTGCTACATTCCTGGTGTGCAAAATACAAATGAGGGAAATAGGAAGGACCAGATCACGAATGCAATGACCATATCCGTCTCATCTACTAGTGATCAGGCTGATAAACTTGTGGATTCCTATAATGATCAGCCAACTTTAAATAACGAAAACCATGGACCTTCTATAAGTGATGTGCCAAATGAGATGAGTAGGTACATCACCGCTCCCAAAAGTAGTCTTGTAGAGTCCTCTGATTCTGCAGCAAATGTATCATGGCACAGGAAGGAGACTGGTGGCGAGGCTATCACAGGACAACTGCAAGATGCGGTAAATGTCTTCCTACCTTTCCCATGCTTTCTTACAATTTAGTAGATGCATGCACCTCTGCAAACCTAAATTAAAAACCAATTGTGGTACTAGGGCCACCATTAAGAACCAAGGATCCCTATTTAAAGTTAAAATTGTAGCTTACTTGTCTCATTGTCTGTGATGCAAGTGATGCAAGTGAGTGACTTGTATCTCTGCCAAAGGAAGAGATTTGCCCTTTGCCTTTTTGTCACCTTTTTACTTTATTGTGCATGTTCTCACCCCCTTCAGCTCCTAGTCATTCTTCTTGCTTGCAAACATTTTGCCTTGTCCCACACCGAAAGGGATCAAGCACGTGAGCATTATTGATGATTAATTAAAAATTTCCTTTAGATAGTATGAAATTCTTTTAAATTATAGCAGATGTACCATTTTTATTTTTGTTGGATAGGAAAGGAGAAAATTTTTATTGTCACAGTTTGAAGAAAGTAATAAGGTGAAAGTTTATCTCTGAAATATTGAAATGTCTGTCCTTCCGAATAGAAACCAGTTTCCTAAAATGAGAAATCATTTATTGTAAGCAGCTAGTGTTTAAGTTTAATTGACATTTGGTTATACTTTATCAATAGAATAAATTGTGTTTTATAATTTTAAGGCATAGCAGATAGTATTTTTGAATAAAATCTATTGGTATTGACATCATATCCACCATACCAATCCTAAATTTGTAATGTCCTGTGTATGCTTTAGAGTGACGTGAGATCGAGCAATGATACTGCACTATCTGCTGGGGAATGGGCAGACAGTCTAACCAATATAAGTGTTGGAGATCTACTTTCAGAAGTGCCTCATGATACCGGTGCCGATTATCAATGTCTTCAGCAGATCCCTTTCAGCTGTGACTCATTTGATGCTGCCATTGCTGCCCATATATCTAGACATGAAAACAAGATGGGAGTTTTATCAACCTTGCAATCCCATTCTTCTTCCATTTGGGATGCTGAAGAAACGTGTGATGCATTCTCATTTCAAAAGAATCAAATTTATCGTCAAGAGGTTTCTAGATTACCTGATGCTGCTCCCTCAGAAGCCTGCAAACAGATAACAAGAGCAAGCTCGGTGGGTTCCGGTGGCTTTGCTGAGGTATCATTTCGTAATGAAATATTAATTGAGTAATATTTTTCCTAGGAGAAGAAATAACAGCGTGTAATTTGCAATTAACTGTAAAATTTACCTCTGCTGCAGGAGTTACCTTACACTGATGGATGTACAGACTACCATGCTCGTGAGGACCCTATGGATGAGCGTTTTTTTGATCCACATAACCTTGACAATTCTGTAAAGGATTTCACTGGGCTAACAGATATATATTGGGTATGTAACTTTTCTTTCATAGTTTTGTCATTCCTTAACCTCAACACCAATTTTCACATTAGAAGCCTGGCTGCTTAGCTGACATTTTTTGCCAATAGTTGTCGATAAGAATCAGGGAAATCATAAATTGTGAGCCATGATTGATAAGATTTCTTGTATTCATATATCCCTTGAGCAGGTTTTTGTTGATAATTGACCTTATTTATGTTCTTTACATTTTCAGCCCGACTCTTTAGGACCATTAGATTTGGACATACCATCATCTAAATATCGTAGTGAAGATCTAATCCTTGGCGATAGCCTCGGAGGTTTGAACCGTCTGATAGCCAGCAGTCTGGATGCATTTCAAAATTGCTCATTCTTTGGGTTTGACAAGAAAGAACCAACGTCAACAGTTGAAGCTCGAGAAACTTCATCACTTTCCGACTTTAAAATTGGCAGTCAGGGTTGAGGTGCCCACCAAATCGGATCTAAGATGAGCATTGTCATAAAGCAAAATAACTTTTGTTGGTGGTATCATGTAACCATAATTATTTCCTTGTTCAGCTGACCTTGAGGAGTGCTTGATAAGGGTCCAGTTCTAGGCAAGAGACTTCCATCATTATCGAAGAGTCTCCTCTCGTTGTACAAACGTAAACCCCCAGAAACACTTTTCAACAGTTCCCGTTCGAATTGTATTTTTGTACCTGTCTGTATATTGTGTTCTAGAACAGATGTGAGGAACTGTGTAACCACAAATGACTGAAAATAACTTTCTTCTCTCGTCGCTTGAATGCTTTTTATTTTTTTTCTAAGATTGAATGATCTTTCTGATATCAGTTCATTGTTTTTATAAGATTGTGTTGTGTTGACAGAAAACTAAACAATTCCAGGATCCAACGCTATCTGATAAATGGTTTATTGAGATTCTTGAAATTTATTTTCCATCAAAGTCATAAGCATCTAGGGATTTTCTAATCGAGTTTGGCAAATGTAACAAGTAACATGAACCTTACACTTACACATAAATTGGGAATCGAGTTCTTACTGAAAAATGAACTTAATTTTCACCTTCCAATAAAGGAATTAAGTTTTCTTTCTCAATTTTATATTTATTTTCATTCATCATTAGTAAACGTGTCCTAAACGGTTATGATTAGGAAAAGAATTAATCATATTATATGTACATTGAAAGCCTGAAATACAAAATATATATATATATATACAAGATTTATGTACTTAACAGGATTTATGTACTTAACAATAATTATTAAATAGATGGTGTGTGTGTAAAGGTTATATTATTTATGCATTTTAAGGTACTAGAGCATTTCCAATGCTATAACGAAAAAAAAAAAAATTTATAGATACCCTAAAGACGAGGCTTTGCTGGATAACTATTTTATCGATTGACTCAGCAAATGTTGATTTTATTTATAATGTTGTTTGGTCAAAAATAAAAAATAACTAGACACGTTATTAATAAGTTTTGTTTTGAATAGAAACATTGAAGACCAAGTTTTGATTAGTTGTCTATGAAATAGACTTTATATGTCACCTAGAAAGTAGGTCTTTTAAATATTTGGATTACATATACAACATTAAAGAGAAATATGAAATTTGTGGTGTACGTATGATGATGAAGGTGCTACGAAGGTGCCAGTTTATCTAGGATGTCCCAGTGCATCTACTAATCCCGATTACCAACAACTTAAAAAAAAAAAAATGGATGATGGTGCTTAGGGATGGCAATTAAACCCGAACTCATGGGACCCGTCTAAACTCAACCCGTTTAAAGAGGGTTTGGGTTGGGATAAGTGTACCCGAAGGTGGGTTTGGGTTTAAAAATTGTACCCGTCACGGATTTGGGTTCGGGTATGGATTTGGAAAAAAATACATATCCAAACCCGCGTACCCGCGAACAATAAAAATTATATAATATTTTATTATTTAAAATATTATAAATTTAAACTCCAATAAAAACTTTTTAATTATATAGAGAATAAAATGTAAACATTTCAATCTTTTAGGTGTTTTTATTCTTTAAAATTATAATATTTCTATATTTAAATAATATAGAAATAATTTTTTTTAAAAAAAAAATTGACCGGTTCGTGGGCGGGTTTGGGTGTCCCCCAAACCCACTGGTAAAACCCGAACCCGAACCCAAATCCATTTATTTTCACGGGTTCATTGACCGATTTGGTAGACACAAAATTTCATGGGCTTAGGTTTGGATTTTACTAAACCCGCCTGAACCCACCCCATTGCATTGGTGCTTATCAAATTGTTATGGAGGGCAACTTCAACAATAGCGGTCTTGATAAAGATAGGACCGCGGCCTCTTTTGCATCTTTCTCATATTTTCTAACTTTTCATATTACGAAAGCCCAGACCCAAAGTCAAGTCCTGCCATAGTAAATATTTTGTACAAAACAAAATCACGATGTTGTGTATGAAATGATTGTGTAAGAGAACCAGTACTGTACATGACAGTAACTTATCAATTGTTTAAACTTTGAGCGATTATAATTTAATAACACCTAAGTACAATAAAAAAATATATGATTAAAATTTAATCATTTTTTTTATATCTCATGCATGCAAGTTGATTTTTCAATTACACTTGAATACAAAACAAAGAAAGACAAGGTCAAGGAACGATCCTGATCGTGACATGTTTGTTTTTTCATGTATTTTTGTCTCTTTCTTTGTATCTATCTAGTTTTGAGTCTTTGAGATGTGACAAATGACAATCTTGGTTAGATCTATGCTAATTATATATAAATTTTTGCTATCAATGTTGTCCTTCCAAAGCAAAATAATGCAGTTAATAATGACAAGATGATCAGTGACTAACTATACAGTATATATATATATATATATTTTTTTTTAAGTAAACTATACAGTATAGATACAATGAATATATTTATCGATTCTCAATATTTTTAATTTCTATTTGTATAACTCTTTATTTATTTAAATCATTATATTGCAATCTAAATTCTAATGGAACTAAATAACTATGGTGTAGTTTTTTTTTAATCTGAACGGCGGATTTTACTAACACTATGCTTGGTTTAATGGGATAGGAGAGAAAGGAAAGGAAATGATTTGGATAGATTTCTAATATCTTGTTTCGATTGTTAAATGAGAGGGAAAAGAAAGAAAGAAAAATGAGGGAAAGAAAAGGGAAAGGAGGGAATAATTTCTTCTTCGTTTCACCATATTTGGGAGGAAAATGAAGGAAAGGAATATAGAATTAGTAATATTTTTAATATTCCAAAAATTACCCTATTAATATTGAATAATACTTTTAATTGATATCTATTCAAAATCTATATAACCAAGACGTCAAGACATATCTCTTTTTCATCTCTCATTCATACTTGTTCATTAACAATTGTTTGCTCAAATCACTGTCCTTAATCAAGGTAAACTATTTTATAACATTACTTTTTTTATATTATTATTGCTTATTTGGTGTATATGTTTGTAATTTTATGCACCATTTAGGATTGAACGACTTATTATTATTTTTATTACTATTATGTCATGGCTTGAATCAGTACAATTATTTTGATTGAATTGCTACAAATAAGATTGCAATCCTAAATGACTTATTATTATTTTTATTACTATTAGGTCATGGCTTGAACACTACAATTATTTTGATTGAATCGCTACAAATAAGATTGCATTTCTATTGCTATGCTACTGGTTTTTTTTTTTTTTTTTTTTTTTTTTTTTTTTTTTGAAAGATATTGCTATGCTACTGTTGGGTAGTCATATTGGAAGGATATTTTTGTAAATAAAATAAAGTATATTTATTTATTTCTCTTAAAAAAAAAAAAAAGTTTCTTTTCCTTTCATTGATATTTATAACCATCCAAACAACTATCATTAAAAACACTATCTTTTCCTTTCTTTTTCTTTTCCTCGTTAACTTATCATTTCTTTTCTCTCCAATTCCATTAAACCAAATATAGTTTAAAAGCCGAAGAACGGCAAGGCAAACAACAAGAATAAACAAAGGGCAACAAACAAACACAAAAACAACAAGCTCAAAAAACGAGCCCAGGCGGCAGCTGCCAAAACAAAACAACCCAAAGAACAACCAAACAACAAAAACAAGCAAAGACAAACTGAAGCAAAAAAAACAAAGCAAAACAAGAACACAGAGGCCACAACTGCCCGAAAGAGAAGAGCACATCAAGAATCGCCCCATTCCACAAAATCACCAGCCACCAGTGATGCCCTCTTAGCAAGCATATCCGTAAAGGAATTGGAAGCTCTCGATTTAAACACTACCACAATATTGGCCATACCACTCAACTTGCTGCAGATATTCAAGATAAAATCATATATATATATAGTTGGGTAACATAAAACTGAAGGAAAAAAAAAACTAATTTAATTAGCCTATAATCTTCAGAAAAATAAAATAATAACTGACTTCTTAGTTAGAGTTAATACTAACTTCATACACCTTGTTGAAGTCGGTGCTGCACATTCTAGAAGGTATCTAGAAGATCAAGATAACTCTAGTATAATCTAATTAATGCATTCAAAGTTCTAGTCTTCTCTAGAATAATCAAGTTCTTACTTGAGCAATTATGTAAATAATATTTTATTGTTAGTTAGATTCTAGACACTTCAATTAGTTAATTATGTAGAGTTATAGATAAGAATCTAGAAAAATCTACTATTTTCCTAAATGATGTATTGACCGACATATGGAGCCTATAAATAGGCTTCAAGGATTGTAATTTGGATCACTTAAGAAAATAGAAACTAAACTACTTCAATCAAATTTAGAGGAGATAAAAAGCTCCTTTTTTCTACAACCATTTCCCAACTAAATCCTTTCCTTCATTGTGTTCATTAAGCTTCAACTATCTTCAAATACTAACAGTGGTATCAGAGCCGCGTTCGATCGTTGTCTAAGCATTCGTTGTTGGGCATTCATTCGTAAGCCGTCATTATGGCCGAATCAAGTCATTCATCGGTTTCGATGTCGGTTCCAATATTCAATGGCGACAACTACGATTTCTGGAGCATCAAGATGAAGACATTCTTTCAGTCTCAAGATCTTTGGGAGATAGTCGAAGATGGGTGCGGAACTTCAAAAGATGAAAAGAAAAAAGGTTCCAAGGCATTGTTCTTTCTTCAACAAGCTTTAGCAGATGAGATGTTTCCGAGGATCATGGGAGCAACAAGTGCCAAGGAAGCGTGGGATATCTTGAAGGAGGAGTTCCATGGTAGTGAGAAGGTACGCATCGTAAAACTACAAACTCTAAGAAGAGAGTTAGAAAATATTAAAATGAAGGATTCTGAGACTGCAAAAAATTATTATGCTAGAATAAAGGAAATAGTTAATCAAATGAGAGCCTATGGTGAAACTATTTCTGATAAGAAAGTTGTAGAAAAAATATTAGTTAGTGTCACTGGAAAATATGATCCAATAATTACGGCTATAGAAGAGTCGAAAGATATAACTAAACTTTCAGTGACAGAATTAATGGGCTCTCTAGAAGCTTATGAAAATAGGCTTAGTCAAAGAAACGAAGACTCTGTAGAGAGTGCTTTTCAGTCTAAACTAAATATTCAGTCTCAGAAATCTGGATCTGGGTGGAAAAAATCTAAAAACAATTTTAGAAGAGAAAATTCTAGAAACTATGATAATCAAGATAAAAATACAAAATACCCACCTTGTGGTATTTGTAAGAAAAATAGCCACCTAGAAAAAGATTGTTGGTTTCGTGGGAAACCTCAATGTAGAAATTGTAAAAAATTCGGACACGTAGAAAAAGTGTGCCGTTTAAAACAAAATCATCAAGCTAATTTTTCTGAAAATAAAGATGAAGATGGAGTTCTCTTCTATGCTTGTCAAGCTGCAAGTGAAGAGAAAAATGATAAGTGGTATATAGATAGCGGCTGCAGTAATCACATGACAGGTGATGCAAGCATCTTTTGCGATATTGATGCATCTAACAAGTCACAAGTGAGGCTTGGAAATGGTACACTGGTGGAGGTAAAAGGAAAAGGTACTATTGCCGTCGAGACCAAGATGGGAAGAAGATTCATAAAAAATGTTCTCCTAGTACCCAAGTTGCAACAAAACTTGCTCAGTGTGGGACAGATGATCCAGAACGGCTACTCTCTCCATTTTGAAGGAGATTCCTGCACAATCTATGACAACAACAATAAAAGCAAGGAGATAGCTCGAGTAAAAATGGAGAACCAGAATTTTCCTATTCGGTGGAGCTATGCTACAGAAGCAGCTATGAAGGCGCAGCTAGATGATTCTTGGTTATGGCATCGGCGGTTCGGTCACTTCAACTTTCAAGGATTGAAAATACTCCATCAGAAAAAGATGATGAAAGATTTACCTTTCATCAAAGATAAAGATGAGGTATGCGAAGGTTGTCTACTCGGAAAGCAACATCGCCAAGCATTCCCTACAGGAAAAGCTCAAAGAGCCAAAAGGTTGCTGGAGGTGGTGCATACAGATGTTTGCGGTCCAATGAGAACTCCTACACATAGCCAAAACAGGTACTTCATCCTCTTCATCGACGACTATACAAGAATGACTTGGGTCTATTTTCTTCGAGAAAGATCACAAGTCTTTGGAATTTTCAAGAAGTTCAAGAACTATGTGGAAAACCAAAGTGGTCACCACATAAAAGTATTGAAAAGTGATCGAGGCAAAGAATACAACTCAAAAGAATTCAACAAGTTCTGCGAGGATGAAGGCGTAGAGCATCAACTAACTGTCGGCTATGCACCGGAACAAAATGGTGTTTCCGAGAGGAAGAATCGGACAGTAATGGAGATGGCAAGAGCAATGTTGAAAGAGAAGGGTCTTCCAAATACATTCTGGGCTGAAGCAGTCTACACAGCAGTATATTTACTTAACAGGTGTCCGACTAAGGCAGTTCAGAATAAAACTCCAGTCGAAGCATGGAGCGGAAGAAAGCCATCTGCAAAGCATCTAAGAGTTTTCGAAAGCATATGCTATGTACATATTCCAAAAGAAAAAAGGAGCAAGCTTGATGACAAAACTGAGAAAGGAATATTTGTGGGATACAGCTCTCAGTCAAAAGGCTACCGCATCTACAATCTAAAATCTAATAAAATCATTATTAGCAGAGACGTGGAGTTTGATGAAAATGCAGCATGGAATTGGGATGAACAGAAGATTGAAAAGAAAAAGATTCATCTGCAATCAATAGTACCACGACAACTAGAAGAAGAAACGACAGCTGAACCGGAAGCATTGGAGAGTCCAACACAAGCAACAACTACCCAGCACGAAGTGTCCTCTCCAGAAACAACACCAGGGAGAGTAAGATCTTTAACAGAAATTTATGAGAGTTGCAATTTTGTGACTCTTGAACCAGAAAATTATGAAGCAGCATCCAAACAAGAAGTTTGGGTCAAAGCTATGCAGGAAGAGATAAAGATGATCGAGAAAAACAAAACTTGGGAGTTGGTGGACTATCCAAATGATAAAGAAATCATTGGAGTCAAGTGGGTTTACAAGACGAAGCTCAACTCTGATGGTTCTATACAGAAACATAAAGCAAGACTAGTCGCAAAAGGATACTCTCAACAATATGGAGTTGACTACAATGAAACCTTTGCTCATGTTGCTCGCCTGGATACGATTAGAGCTCTTGTTGCCCTTGCTGCACAAAAGAAATGGCAAATCCATCAATTAGATGTGAAGTCAGCATTCCTAAACGGGTATCTTGAAGAAGAGATATATGTAGAGCAACCTCAAGGGTTCGTGATTCCAGGAAAAGAAGACAAAGTTCTCAAATTGAAGAAAGCGTTGTACGGGTTAAAGCAAGCACCAAGAGCCTGGTACAGCAGAATTGATGAGTACTTTACAAGTCATGAATTCAGGAGGAGCAAAAGTGAGCCAACACTATACATCAAAACCCAAGGTAACAATATTCTTATTGTTTCTTTATACGTAGATGATCTCATCTATACAGGAAACAATGAGAAGATAATGAAAGAATTTAAAGAAGATATGATGAAGACTTTCGAAATGACAGACTTGGGTTTGATGCACTACTTTCTTGGTATTGAGATAAACCAAGAAAAATCTGGAATCTTCGTGTCTCAAAAGAAATACACGGAGAGTCTACTCAAGAAATTCAAAATGAGTGAATGCAAGCCAGTAGCAACTCCTCTCGTTACTAATGAGAAATTCAAAAAGGAAGATGGGTCAAACAAGGCAGAAGTGTCACTTTACAGAAGTCTTATTGGAAGCCTGTTGTATCTGACCGCCACAAGACCAGATATTATGTATGCTACAAGTCTACTTTCAAGATTTATGCAGAATCCGACTCAAGTTCACTACGGGGCAGCAAAGCGGATACTCAGATATTTGCAAGGCACAAAAGACTATGGCATTTGGCTCAAACCTACAGATAAGTCTACATTGATTGGCTACACCGACAGTGATTGGGCAGGATCGGTAGATGACATGAAGAGTACTTCAGGATATACATTCTCTTTGGGCTCAGGAATATTCTCATGGACATCCAAGAAACAAAACAGTGTAGCACAATCATCAGCAGAAACAGAGTACGTCGCAGCGGCTACTACAGCTAGTCAAGCTATATGGTTGAGAAGAATATTCGAAGATATGGGAGAAAAATATAATCAAGCTACAAAGATCTTTTGCGATAGCAAATCCGCAATTGCAATGGCCAAAAATCCTGTCTTCTATAGTCGAACAAAGCACATTGCAATCAAGTATCACTTCCTGAGAGAAGCTGAAGCAAACAAAGAAATTGAGCTTGTGTATTGCAGGACTGAAGAACAATTAGCTGACATTTTCACTAAGGCATTGCCGAAAGAAAGATTCGAACTACTTCGGAGCTTGATCGGCGTCAACAGAATGTGCATCAAGGAGGAGTGTTGAAGTCGGTGCTGCACATTCTAGAAGGTATCTAGAAGATCAAGATAACTCTAGTATAATCTAATTAATGCATTCAAAGTTCTAGTCTTCTCTAGAATAATCAAGTTCTTACTTGAGCAATTATGTAAATAATATTTTATTGTTATTTAGATTCTAGACACTTCAATTAGTTAATTATGTAGAGTTATAGATAAGAATCTAGAAAAATCTACTATTTTCCTAAATGATGTATTGACCGACATATGGAGCCTATAAATAGGCTTCAAGGATTGTAATTTGGATCACTTAAGAAAATAGAAACTAAACTACTTCAATCAAATTTAGAGGAGATAAAAAGCTCCTTTTTTCTACAACCATTTCCCAACTAAATCCTTTCCTTCATTGTGTTCATTAAGCTTCAACTATCTTCAAATACTAACACACCTATAAAAGAGGTTGAAAAGTACTGATTATTTTTTATTTTTTGGGTTAATTCTCCTTTAATTTGCATCTTGTAAGGGTTTTGTGATTTATTTGAACTTTTTTTCTTTTTTGAAAAGTGATTTATTTGAATTTTTTTCTCTTAAAAATTGAAAAAGTATAGTCCATACATAATGTTAGAATATTCTAGCTACTAAACATATATACAATACAAGACATGCATGTATATACATAAATAATAGGCCTCCTCATCTCACCTCCTCCAGCGATAATCATTTTAGTTGTCTCTTCCGTCTCTCTGCATCTCGCAAAACAAAAAAACAAAAAAAAACAGCTGATCTTCCATTAATGGAGAATAATAACAATCACCAAAACCCTCACGCAATCATCGTAGCATACCCTCTACAAGGCCATGTCATCCCTTGTGTCCATCTAGCTATGAAGCTTGCTTCAAAAGGCTTCACCATCACCTTTGTTAACACCCACTCCATCCACCACCAAATAACCAAAGCCACCTCCAACCAAACCGACCACGACAACGACATCTTCTCCGATGCTCGTAAATCCGGCCTAGACATTCGTTACAAGACAGTCAACGATGGTTTTCCACTAGGGTTCGACCGTTCCCTCAATCATGACCAATTCATGGCAGGTCTTCTCCATTTCTTCTCGGCACATGTTGATCAGTTAGTCGGAGATATCGTCCGGAACTCCGACCCTCAAGTCAGTTGTTTGATTGCAGACACCTTTTACGTGTGGTCCTCTATGATTTCCAAAAAATACAATCTAATTAATATCTCCTTCTGGACCGAGCCTGCTTTGGTTTTAAATCTCTACTATCACTTGGACCTCCTTAGAGCTCATGGTCACTTCGCTTCCATTGGTACGTAATAAAACCTCTATAAAGTACATGATATACTATGCCTGAATTAATATTCTTTGGTGAGCTGATCTTGATCTTAACAGATTCAATGATATCGATATCTGACGGATTTTATTGTTTCTATTGAGTTGGATTATGTGTGTTTATATGTTTTAAATATTTATTATTGGTAGATAATCGAGAGGACACTATTGATTATATACCGGGAGTGAAAGCTATAGAGCCAAAGGACTTGATGTCATATCTTCAAGCGACCGATACATCAACTATAGTACACAAAATCATATTCAAGGCTTTTGCGGAAGTAAAAATGGCTGATTTCATCTTATGCAACACGGTTCAAGAGCTCGAACCAGCAACTCTCTCGGCTTTGCAAGAGAAACAGCCCACATACGCAATTGGACCCATTTTCCCAACTGGGTTCGCCAAGAGTCCAGTGGCCACGAGCCTCTGGTCCGAGTCTGAGTGCACCCAGTGGCTCCACAACAAGCCTCCAAAGTCGGTACTATACGTGTCGTTTGGTAGCTACGCACATGCAAGCAAAAACGACATCGTAGAGATCGCGGAGGGTCTTTTGCTTAGCGAAGTGAGTTTTATCTGGGTGCTTCGACCTGATATTGTAAGCTCTGATGAAACTGAATTCCTGCCCGTTGGATTTGAAGAAAATATCAAAGGTAGAGGAATGATTGTCACGTGGTGCTGCCAGATCGCTGTGATCTCTCACTCTGCTATCGGAGGGTTCCTAACGCACTGCGGTTGGAATTCTATTCTAGAGAGTATTTGGTGTGGTGTTCCATTGCTGTGTTTACCTCTGTTGACCGATCAATTCACTAACCGAAAATTAGCGGTGGATGACTGGAAGATTGGACTCAATCTTTGTGATGACAAAAATAAGCCCATCACGAGAAAACAAGTCTCGGACAAAATCCACCGTCTGATGAGAAGGAAAACAGGTGATGATGATGATGAGTTGATAAAAAATATCAAGGATGTGAAAAGGACAATAGAGAATGCTTTGTCGTCCTCTAATGGGTCATCAGAAAGGAACTTCCATCAATTCATCAATGATGTTAAGGCAAGAATAATTAGCTAGCTTATCAGGGTCTGCCTTGTTTAATCATGCATGACTACGTTTTTTCAGCGGTGATTATTGTTGTGGGAGTCGCTTGTGGTTTTATTACTCGATGTTTGTTCGTTTCTGAATTGTGATAATGCTAATTAAGCCTCACGTGCATGGGCCATTTGTGTTCTTTTGTCTTGGCCTGAAATGCAGCAGCTCCTTTGCGTCATCGCGTGCTCTCGTTGACCCCTTTATCTTTTTTTTTTCTTTTTTTTTTTTTTTTTGAGAAACCCCCCCGCCCCTTTTTATCTTATTATAAAGGCAACCCACCACCTATCAATGCTAGCTAGCTAGCTTTTTAACTATTTGTAGCGAAGGTAACAAGCTAACAGCAATTCGAATCTGAAATATATATTGTTATGTTAAATGATAACTCTTAACACCGAACCTCAACTTTCATGCAAGAAAAATTATTACATATGTATCCTAAGCTGGTTCTTGTGATTAAAGGCATGTTAATTATCCTTTGCCATCATCAGGTTACATAATCCACGAATTGATCCATTCCAAACAAATAATATATTTACTAATTATGAATGAATAACAAATGTAATTAACTTTCATAAGAAAAGGTATTAGGGAACTTAATCCCCATATTGGAGGTGTGAATTAAGTACTATTTTCCAACTAAAACTTAATTCTTATTTTGTCTATCTACATGTTTTTTTTTTTTGAAGAAAGCAAAGATTACAAATAAGCACAGCGATCAACCGTTACAATAGAACCGACATATGATGGAAATTTTTCCAGCCAAAACATGTCCTCAACGTAGGAAAAACCATTTTTAACTAACAAATGGGCTATCGGATTAGCCTATAATCACAAAATTATTATGTGCCCTAATGAAAGCTTTAAATGTTGGAAGTTCTAATAAAAACAAAACCTTTTTTTTTTTTTTTCGAGGACTTGAAAAATAATATATAAAGTTCGTCTCCATCCAGTTACCAAGACATGAACGTAACCTTAGTTGGATATACTCAAACTTTTAAGAATATCCACATTTGTGTATTGGATTGGTCGAATAATTTTGTGGGTGCTATTTTGCTTTGCTTGAGAGGAGAGAGAAAAGTTTTTGTGAGGTGTCAAACGTGTCGAGCTATAAGCCCAACCAGGCTTGAGGGTCGGGAACAAGTCGGGTGCGAGTCGGGTCTTTAATGTTTTTGTTAAGCGCAACCATGACATGAACCTTGTTCAGAGCTGGTTTGCCAATACGGGTCTGGGCCGCCCGCCAACTTTAACATGCTTGCGTAATAAGCTCAAAATTTAAGAAAAAAAAAGCCCAATTCTATTAATGTTTAATAGAAATGGACTGAAACCCGTTTTAACCCCAAGCCCGACCCAAAACGCAGAAAAAGGGAGAAAACTACATGCTACGCTGCCGTTTTATCGGATTTCCCAAAATCATTACAAACCACACTGACGTGCTAGTGAATCGATGACGTGCTAAGTCACGTCACTAAAATGCACGGATGTGGCTGCCACGCCATCACCACAACGAGTATCTGACTTGACACCTCAGCAAAAGATACTGACGTGCTCGGGCACGTCACCGATCGTCTCATGTAAGCTTTTCAGAATTTCTCTCACAAAACACTCCCATTTTCCCTCGAAGCTATGGTTTCTTCCTTCTCTCTGCACACTCTCTGTCACTCTAGCACCTAAAAACGCCACCATTTTGACGAGCTCGATAGCTTCCTCATTCTCACAATGTTGGGGTTTTGCTCCTTTAATCCCGAAAATGTAGATCAGTAGATGCTTTTGGAGTTGTCAATGTCCGTACAAAGTCCTGAGATTTCTTATTATTTATTTTTATACCGATTGCGATGAGAAAGCGGACTGGCGTCGTCGTCTTGTCACCGGACGACGAATATGATAAACCTTCACTGAGTTCGAATCGAAGCCGTTGGTTACTCGTAAAAACCCTAAGTCGGCGACGAAGAAGCCTGTATTTGGGGTTCTTGGTCTCGCTTTTCTGAAGAATCTAGTAATGTGAACGAGGTACAGTTTTGAATTTTTTTTATTTATTTTTAAAGAGAATCTGTTTATGTAGCTTTACATAAAATTGAAATTTTATAATTTAATAGCGAGAAAATCTTCAACAACAACAACAACAAGAAGTCAACAAAAATAAAAAAATGTATTGTTGTGGTGCATTTCGAGCAGATTATCGTTGAAAAGTAATTGTTTTTATATTATTGCTGAGTAGTGATGCCTTATGTCAAGAAATTATAATTTGGAAGTACTTTGTACTTTTTGTGAGCATTGCGTTGAGATCGTGTTTGCTCAAGCAATGGTTGTGTGTGTATGATGCAGATTGGAGTTTCTTTTGAAGATTTTGATGAACTTCTAAATGGATTCAAGGTACCTTCTGGTATGACATAATCGTAGGTTCTGAAGTATTATTTTCCTTTTCAATTTAACTTTATTTATCTTCAATTTTTGAGCATTTGCTCCCTGCTGAAATGCTAAGTGGGTTTTTCTTTTCTCTGGTTGATATGGTAGTCACAACTTGCAATAATTTCTGTAATTTAAAATTATTATGATTCCTATTCTTGGTTGAATTTTATCTTTCATTTTTTTCAACAAAAAATAAATAAAAATCTTCTTTGATCTTCTTTGTATTTGGCCTGTCAAAGCTAAATGAAAATGAAAACATGATTTAGATTCTGGAAGGAGTGGAACAAATGAATTGTGGGTTGATAAATATAAACCCCGTTCTTAAGCAGAGCTTGCTGTTCACGAAAGGAAGGTTAAGGCTTTTGTCTCTGTCTACAAAAGAGATTGAGAACTAAGGTATTGGCAATATAAACTGAGTTTAAACTTTATCATGAAATACATTCATCTAATCTGGTTGATTTAAAGTTGGAGTTGATGCTGAAACTAGACTACTCTACCTGTATTATGAATTTTAATTGTCTCATTTTGTTTTCTTCACCATTTTTCTATTTACAGGATGACTTCAGTAATCATGTTCTTGCTATCACTGGGCAAGCTGGAGTTGGAAAATCAGTATGTTGTCACTCTTTGATTTATCCATTGATCTTTTCTGACAAAGGATTATTCTTCATCATATCTTAAATTTAGACTCAATATTGATGTCATGTTATGATTTAATAATCATCTTCATTGTTATTCTTTTTGCTCAATTATTTAATGATCCACTCGGTGCCAATTTTCTTGTATATGTTATGATCGAGTAGTTGGGTTTGTGGTTGCAACTTTGTTTGCCGAATTATAGATATGTGCTATGCATTCTTTTGCAACTTTGTCTGCATATTCTTGTGGCATTCTGTTCTATCCTCTACTAATTAAAATAACTCAGAGATAAATTAATTCATTAATGATGAGCATGATTCTTGTATAAGATTCGGTATTGTTATTGAATTTAATTCACAACTTGAATCATGCTCCGTTGACATACGAGAAATGATTCTTCTTCTTGCAGGGAACTATCCACGTGATTGCATCTCATCCTGTAGCCAGATTATATGAATGGAACACTCCTACACCTAATTGTAATTCAGGTATCTCAAGTAAATATCATGAAGACAAAGGTTGAGTGGAACACTAAGGTCAATTAAGAACATGAAACTTTTTGGCATCACATCCCACCATATTTGGGGTAGAGAAATAGACAATGTATATATCTTCTTTGCATGATACCTATTATATCACTTGATGATGAAGTTTTATGCATCTTATTTTGATTATATTTTTACGTCTGAAAGTTTGGCATATTGCTATTACGCATAGAATTCTAATTGACCAAAATAATTGTTTGTAGAATGAATTTTGATCATGTGGTATTTATATCAATTAATTTCATCATGAATATCAAGTTAAACTGTCCGTGGTATTTAGGAAACAAACTTCATTTTTGAGGTCAGATGCACAGCAATTTATGCTTCAACACTTGGATGATTAAAATCTGTTACTTTCTAATGGTGGCTATATATGCTGTTTTTGGCATTTATTTGTCTACTGCTAGATGTGCGGTACACATATAAGTTGGATGAGTTTGAGAACTTTATTGAGAGAATTAGGAAGTATGGGCTGGTCACATCGTCCTTTCCCCGAGAATCAAGATCATCGATTATACATGTAATTGATGATCTTCCTGTGACTAACGGTAGAACACTAGAACTGCTTTCGAAATACTTAAAAATTGTTTGCTCCTTCTTGAGAGATCAGTTGGAATACCAACAGCTATTGTGGTAACTGAATGTGTGAAAGCGAATTCGGGAGATTATTCTCCACGGAATTTTGAAGAGCTTCAGTCATCTCTTGAGAATGCAGACAAGAGCAGTGTAGTCTGACGGCTGAACAGATTGATCTATTAGCAAAAGGCAAATTAAGAGCATGCTGTTCACAAAAAGAAGGTTTGAAGCTTTTGTCTTCCTCTACAAAAGAAGGTTAAGCTGTTTGAGTATGTGACTATCATCTTTATTTTCTGGGTTATTGGCACTAGTCCCCTTTGAACTTTACGCGAGTTTGCATTTTATCCCCTGAACTTTTTTTTGGCGTTAAACCCCCTAAACTCTCATTAATTGATAAACAGTTTGGTTTATTATTCCTTGAACACCTGTTTAAGAGGGCATCTACAATTAGGTTTTGCTAATAAATGAAAGTTCAGGGGGTTTAATGTCTAAAAAAAAGTTCATAGTATAAAATGTAAACTTGTGTAAAGTTCAGGGGAAACTAGTGCCAATAACCCTTACTTTCTTCCTTTGTATATCTGCACGTTGAAGGATTAAGATGTGGTTTGAGAAAAGATTGAGATATTGGTAATTTGCTTGTGATACGTATCTAATAAGGCCAAGTCAATTGCATTATTTTCGCGTGTCATTTATCTTCATTTTGATGTTTCCCTTTATTTACTTTATTTTAGTTTCCAGGTCGGCAGATCCCATCATGCTTGGTGGTTATAGCTGTAATTCCTATTTTCTAGTTTAGTGGTCCATTTGCTTCTTGTTATTGCTTAAAATCATCGATTAATTAAGCAAAATATCTCCCATGTTTCACTCTTCTTAAAAAAATTTATCGGTCCAAATATAATACCGAGCTATAAAAATTTGCTCAACCCAAATGCATGTTGTTTGCGCCATAAACGTGGGTTGGGTCCAACCGTCCAATGACGATCCACACCATAATAACTGTTGTTTTCTTGCAATACAGTGAAGGAATAGAATTTGCTTCTTCAAGTCATCTTCCGTCTGATTATTTTATGACAAGCTCTTTCTTCATTATCACTGTTCGAATATTTGTAACTTATTTAATAATAATAATAATAATTAACAATTATTGAAAATTGTATCTCCGAAGAAAAATATGGAAACTTTCACACTGTAATTTGAAGTTATAAACTAGGTAAAGAATCCAGTATCTTCAATCTTGTAATAAAATTAAGGTAATTTCAATATCAATTTATCTCCACCCATTTATTTAATGAATTTTTCAAATGAAAAATTGCATAAACCAAGTTTCTCATTCACATTCTTAACATAATTCAAGTTTCATCTTTATCTATAAAATCATAAATTCTTGGATATGGGTAATTTGCTAACTTTTGTTAGTTAAATTTGTAAAATTATATTTTACAAGTAATTAAATATTAGTTTTTTTTTTTTAAGTATTATAAAAACCATTATAATATGATTGTCGGGACCTGCCAACATCAAAAAAATACCTTTGTATCTTAATGGGTTGATTTTTTTTATTTTTTATTTTTAGTATCGAGGATCCCGGACTACGTGGCACGCCCATAGCCAACTTGTTTCTAACTTGTTGATTTTTTTTTTGAAATTGCAATATTTCGTATCTTATTAGATTGATATTATCAATAGTTTAGTCTTCATTTTGTATCTTGAAATTGAAATAAAAAGATTATTTTTACTACATATAAGGGATTTGGTGATTTTATTATTATTATTATTATTATTATTATTATTTGAGAGGGGATATGGTGATTTGAACTCAAATCAAATTAAATTGTATAATTAAAAGTTATTAAGATGTATTAAATTTTGACAAATTTTACATATTTAAATTCGAAAAACAAAACCAAGATCACAGAAATAGATGTTTTCTTTTTCTTTTTTTAACAATTGTTTACAAACTCTTAACATCGAGAGAAGTCTTCTGATATTTATTGTAATTTTATAAACAATGATAGAACAGCAGGCGAATGAAGAGCTTAAATCTTCGGGGTCTTGGTCGCCCACTCGCCCGAAGTAGAACTGTAGAAGTTGATCAACAAAAGTCAAGTCATCTTCAAAAAAAAAAAACAAACAAACAAAACAAAACAAAAGTCAAGTGAGAAAATAACTTATTTTGGAGCATATAATAATTATAAATTGTCGAATATGGGTGCATTTGGCAGACTGGACGGCCTACCGTTTTCGATAGGGTATCCTTTGATCTGTGATGAATAACAAACCAATTGCTGGAGAGTGGAGACTTTCAAATTTCAATTCAATGATTTTTTATTTTATTTTTTGGAGCCCAGATTTGTTGGAATTAATTATATAAATGGACCCAGATACTCAGATAGGGACTGTGGAACATTCTAGAGAGTCAGCAATTCAAGCATTATTTATTATTATTGTTATTTTGTTTTTCAAAATAGCATCATTTATTTTTTAATTATTGAATATATATAACTTGTTTGCTAGGTTGCAAATTGCGACTAAAATTATAACAACTTAATACTTCTATATATATATTAATTTTCCAATAAATATTTTTTACGATACACAGTTCAAGCATTTTTGATAAAATTACATGGAATATATTGAATCTTGATTTGATTTTTTTTTTATGGATGGTAAAAACATTGAAATACATTTATGGAAAGAAAAAAAAAATAGTTCTTACACCCGATTTTTAAGAATTGTTTTTTTTTTCCCATAAATTTATTTCAATGTTTTCACCATCCATAAAAAAAATCAAATCGAGATTCAATATATTCCATATAATTTCATCAAAAGTGCTTAAAATGTGCATTGTAAAAATCCTCATTGGAAAATTACTTTATATATACTGTATATATCAACTAATCAATCGAATTATATGGAGTTCATTATCTATAAAATATAACATGAAAGGGATAAAAATATATATGTAAATATATACATTAACCTTATTTACGTGCTCATTCCCTCTTAGTTTAGTGGTATGTCCCATCTCATGCTTATGGTGAGGGTTCGTTTCTTACTATATATATTTTACAAACATGATTCCAACCTTACTGCACAACTTTTAAATACAGAAACACATCAAATTGCAATATTCAGTAGAAAAAAGAATAAGCATGGCTAGTGATTCCAACCTTACTACACAACTTTTAAGAAAACATCATATATTGTTGCAAAAATATAACCTTATTTACGTGCACATTCCCTCTTAGTTTAGTGGTATGTCTTCCATCTCATGTTTATAGTGAGGGTTCGTTTTTTTATTACGATTATGTCTAGTGATTCTAACCTTACTAGATAACTTTTAAATACAAAAAACGTCATATCGCAATATTTAGTAGAAAAAAAGGATAACATTGTGATTTTTGCAACAATAATAATTATAGGACAACATGATTATACAAGTCAACTTTTAGTAAAATGATTATGAACTTCTACTCTTTTCTCTATGGGAATGATTCAAGTCTTGTATTTTTCAATTAAATCCCAAAGAAGACTTTTCTCTGTATAGTAACTAGTAAGAGATACATGTCGATACCTGATTATAGTGTTTGATTTCCATGAGAGAGATCCAAGTCTCACATCTGCCCACTAAATCTTAAAAAACGTGGAAGAGCTCTCTCTTTGTACAATGAGAATTGTATTTTGGATTTTTGGGAGGTGTTTATAATGGTTGACCCCAATAGATCATGATAGACTGATAGCCTAACTAGTTAAACTTTTTTTTTTTTTTAATAATATTATTAATCCATTTCTTTATAATAATAAAAAAGTCATTTTGCCCAAAAAAAAAAACAAAAAACATTTTCAAGTCATTATTTTTCTGATATTTGATTAAACTTTAATGAATAACAACACAAAATATTCAAAGTTCATATCTAATTAATCAATTATTAATATTGAAATTATATTAAGTGAATGACGCTTATTTAGTCCAACAATATGTCATATTTGAGTTATCGCCACGTAAGTGATATATAAAAAAATATTCATAAGTTTTTATAATAATCATACACAGATAATCGAAATTCAAATTATGAAGTATAACATCACAATTCACAAATATCTACACAATTAATGAACAATAACATTGTTTTATTTATTTATTTTTATTTTATTTTAAGTAATGAACAATAACATTATATCAACTTAAAGCTGATAATTAAAAATAAAAAAATAAAAAATAAAAAATAAAAAATAAAATAATTTCGTCCATAATTAGAAATATTACCAATCCTGTTTTGTTTTTTAACCTTTTTTTATACCACTTATTTTGAACTACTTATGGGTTCAATTTTTTAACTTATCTTTTTAATCGAACATCGAATGAGTTATGTTAATTTATAGCGAAATCTGTCAAGAACAAGCATGTGCAACCCTAATATATAATCCCACAAGACCATAACACGAAAAATGAAGATACCACACATGTTTATAAAATGTGTATGGTGTGTATGTTCCAACATACGCACATCACATGAACCGGAACATTCACCCATCACGTGAACTAAAAGGGATTTGGGAAATTAAATTTATAAAACAATAACAATGTAATTATAAGAGCAAATTGCAGTCAACCTCCCTGAGGTTTGGCCTTTGATAATAAAAAATAACTTTATGTTTGATCGACAATGACCTCCCCTGCCATTTTAACAGAGATAAGAGTATTTTCATCCTTTCAAACCTTTTTATTTATTAAAAAAAGAAAGATTTAAAAGCTTTAAATCTTCACTATTCATCTTGGCCACATTTTTTATTTTTTATTTTTGAAAAATCTAAAAAACTTGAATACGAAGAAAAATCTAGAAATACATCAATGGAAGAAGAAACTGTTGTTATATTAGATTTAGATGAGTCTGATTTTTTTTATTTTTTTTTTTAGTTTGGAAAAATCTAAAAAACTTGAATATGAAGAAAACTTCAAGAATCCATATGAAAGAAGAAAAAATTATCTGAAGAATATGTTGTTGGATTGGATTTTGATGATCCAGATTATTAATTTTTTAGAATTTAGAATTTGAAGAAAAATATAGAGATATAAGCTATGTCTTCACGTTTTTTTTTTTTTTTTTTTTTTTTTAATTTGTAATTATCATTTTTTTTTTATAGTGGATATCCAAATTTGTTTTCATATATTTATATATTTTTAATATCAGATTTTTTTTTATTCATAGGTATTTAGGTATTTATAGCGGCCTAATCTGGTCAACGGTTAAATTTGACTAACTTTGGTAGGAGAGGTCATTATCAATTAATGATAAAATTATTTTTGGTTGTTAAAGTTCAAACTTCAGGGAGGTTCAATTTGCTCTAATTACAATCTATCGATATAAACTTGTAAAGTTGTAAATTGTAATACAGTTTAGAAGTGGAACTAAAAAGCAAAGAAGAAAAAAAAAAAGTAGAAAAACAAAAAAGAAAAGGATTTTCTTATGTAACAAGAAACGCAGCTACCCTCCTCTATAAAGACCACCCCAAACTCTCAGATCCCAATATTTCCCAATAACTATCCATTCACATTCACATTCTCGTTCTTGATTTTTTGATTTCAATTCTTCTCTGCACCGACTATCAACCATGGCTAACCAAGCCGAATCCTCCGATTCGTATGCTCCAGATCTCTTTTTTATTCAATTGATTATATTTCCGTTCTTTGATTTGTTTTGTTTTTGATTTTGATTTTGATTTTGATTTTGATTTTGTTTTTTGTTACAGTAAGGGCACGAAGAGAGACTTCAGTACGGCGATTTTGGAGCGGAAGAAGGCGGCGAATCGGCTTGTAGTCGACGAAGCTGTAAACGACGACAACTCTGTCGTTTCACTCCATCCCGACACTATGGAGAAGCTCCAGCTCTTTCGCGGCGACACCATCCTCATCAAGGTTTTGTTTTGTTTTTCATTTTCTTTAGTGATTCTCATTTGATATATCATTATTTGATGAGGCCGTGCTTGAATTGTGTATGTGCCTTGTTGTTGCTATTTTTGTTCTAGGGTTATTTCCTATTGTAGATTGAAGTTTTAGTGAATTTGGATTGTGATGGTATTTTAGAGAACAAACAATCAATGCAATTTGTTATTTGGCTTTTTTTTTTGTACTTGTAATGAGGTTGATGGGTGTTGCAGATAATTCTTTTATTTTTCGAGTTCTGTTGATTCTTTGTTAAGACGATGGTATAGTAATATTGTTTGAAAATCGTTTTGCCAACTTATGAGTTTGTTATTGTTAATCTTGCTTGCTATGACATTTAAATGTGTACAACTGCAAGATTAGTTTATTTATTAGGTGCAATACATGCATATTTCTCCAAGTATCTACACAATTACGATTGCTATATGTCTGTAGCAGTGGCCGGGATGAGAATCATGGCATATTATGATGTGATTAAAAATTATATGTTATTAGGAAAGCACTTGTGTTTTGTGTTGGTATATTTCTCTTACCTAGTTACTTTTGGTGTTCAGGGAAAGAAGAGGAAAGATACTATTTGCATTGCCCTTGCTGACGAAACATGTGAGGAACCGAAGATAAGGATGAACAAGGTGGTGAGGTCAAACTTGAGGGTTAGGCTTGGAGATGTTGTTTCGGTGCACCAGTGTCCTGATGTCAAATATGGAAAGCGTGTTCACATATTGCCTGTGGATGACACAATTGAAGGGGTCACTGGAAACCTCTTTGACGCATACTTGAAACGTGAGTTTTCTTTGCACTTTTTCATTTCTACTGATTTTTTTCAGTGGACCTGATACTTGTAAGAAACAAAAAACTCTTTTTGATATTTACCTGTATGTAGTTGGAGTTTGGTTGGATTTATACATGCTAATTAATATTGGTTTGAGCTAGAGTTTAATGAATAGAGTAGCCTTGACAATGCCTTGAATTAGTAACTTATCTGACGTTTTTCGAATTGTTTAAATATATTGGTAAAGTGGTACTAGAGGGAATATAGCTATTTTACATGCAATAGTTATCCTCTCACTATTTTGACACTCTCACATACATGATACATGCATGGACTTGTAATTTTCTTTAGATTTGCTTAAGTCAACTTTTATGAAGATCTTGGAGCTATCTTTTACTAAATAACAGAAGCATCACCTTTGCAATCTTGTGATCAATGTGATAATTTTATAATGATTTTTTTTTCTGTTACTATTTTGAAGACAAGTAAGTTTAAGAACTCTAAATTTATATACGGCAATTGCAATATTGAAGTCGTCATTAATTTTCTTATGATGAAATTTTTTGCTTGCTGTTAGGGATTAAATTTAAATTCTGTCATTAACCTTGTTCTGGTTTTAGTCTGTTCTGTAATTGATTGTTGGCCAAAAATTATGGATTCAACTGATTGTTGAGTTATTTTTGGTAGTGTGTATGTTATTTGAGTCCATTTATTAAATTTGCAGCATATTTCTTGGAGGCATACCGCCCAGTGAGGAAGGGTGATCTATTCCTTGTGAGAGGGGGGATGAGAAGCGTGGAGTTCAAAGTTATCGAGACTGATCCTCCGGAGTACTGTGTGGTGGCCCCAGATACTGAGATCTTCTGCGAAGGAGAGCCAGTGAATAGAGAAGATGAGAATAGATTAGATGAAGTTGGTTATGATGATGTCGGTGGTGTTAGAAAACAGATGGCTCAGATTCGGGAATTAGTGGAGCTTCCATTGAGGCATCCACAGCTCTTTAAGTCGATTGGTGTTAAGCCACCTAAAGGAATTTTGCTTTATGGACCTCCTGGATCTGGGAAAACACTGATCGCTCGTGCAGTTGCAAATGAAACTGGTGCTTTCTTCTTCTGCATTAATGGACCTGAGATTATGTCAAAATTGGCTGGGGAGAGTGAAAGCAATCTTAGGAAAGCATTTGAGGAAGCAGAGAAAAATGCACCATCAATTATTTTTATTGATGAGATAGATTCAATTGCTCCTAAAAGAGAGAAGACTCATGGTGAAGTTGAGAGGAGAATTGTCTCCCAGCTTTTGACTCTCATGGATGGGCTGAAAGCCCGTGCTCATATTATTGTTATTGGGGCTACAAATCGTCCCAATAGCATTGACCCTGCTCTGAGAAGGTTTGGGAGATTTGATAGGGAAATTGACATTGGTGTACCAGATGAAATTGGACGTCTTGAGGTTCTCCGTATCCACACAAAGAACATGAAGCTCTCCGAGGATGTAATGTCACATAAAATAATTTCTCAAAGATGTGTTATTGTATTCTATATCATTTTTTTGTAAAAGAAATTCGCGTAATCTGATTGAATTTTCCTGATTATGCAGGTTGATTTAGAAAAAATTTCAAAGAACACACATGGTTATGTTGGTGCTGATCTAGCAGCTCTCTGTACTGAGGCTGCACTTCAGTGCATCAGGGAGAAGATGGATGTTATTGACTTGGAGGATGAGTCAATAGATGCTGAAATACTCAATTCAATGGCAGTAACTGATGAACACTTCAAGACTGCTCTTGGAACAAGCAATCCATCTGCCCTACGTGAAACCGTAAGTATTTGCAAGATATTCCAAACGACTTGGTTGATATTTTTCACTTGTTGGGTTTTTAATAAAAAATTTCTTGATATTCAGGTCGTTGAAGTTCCCAATGTCAGTTGGGAAGATATTGGAGGTCTTGAGAATGTTAAGAGAGAACTTCAAGAGGTAATACCAATTGCTGCATGCTTTGCACTCGCCCCTTTATTTCCCCCATCTATGTGCAACTAAAAGTTTGATTCTTTTTTTTTTTTTTTTTTTTTGGTATGCAGACTGTTCAGTATCCAGTGGAGCATCCTGAGAAATTTGAGAAGTTTGGAATGTCACCCTCAAAGGGAGTCCTCTTCTATGGCCCTCCTGGATGTGGTAAAACCCTTCTGGCCAAAGCTATCGCCAATGAGTGTCAAGCTAATTTCATCAGTGTCAAGGGTCCTGAATTGCTTACGATGTGGTTTGGAGAGAGTGAGGCAAATGTACGTGAAATATTTGACAAGGCCCGTCAATCTGCTCCTTGTGTCCTGTTCTTTGATGAGCTTGACTCAATTGCTACCCAGGTGTGCCCTCGTTTTTTTTTTTTTTTAATATATATTTATTTTTAGAAGTTTTTTTTATCAGTCACTATGATTGCGTAAATACGATTTCATGATTGATATATTGATGTATGGAGAAGAAAAGGTATTTGCATTGCTGTTATTGTTCATAGTCTTGATAGTTATGCGACATATCCAAAGATTATTTGGATGGTTTGTGATTGACATGAGAATGATTGATTGTGCATGTATATCTGATAATTTAAGACTGACCTCTCCTTCAGTTGTTGAATTGTGGCTACATATGCTGTATATTGATTATACAGTACTTGTGTGGTTGCAGTAGAGAGCCTGCCTGCTATTTCTATTATTTTCATTTATTTTTAAGATTTATCTTCTATTCATTATGGGATTGAGATCCATTGGACCTATTTAGTAGCACAGTCCTCTATACATTTCTCCTTATAATTGTTATTTTGCTATTTCTCGCAGAGAGGAAGTAGCGTAGGAGATGCCGGGGGTGCAGCTGATAGGGTTTTGAACCAACTTCTGACTGAGATGGATGGCATGTCTGCAAAGAAGACAGTCTTCATTATTGGTGCCACCAACAGACCAGACATCATAGATCCTGCTCTTCTGCGTCCAGGCCGTCTTGACCAGTTGATTTATATTCCTCTCCCTGATGAGGATTCTCGCTACAGTATTTTTAAGGCTTGCTTGAGGAAATCACCAATCTCCAAAGACGTTGACATCAGAGCTCTTGCCAAATATACTCAAGGTTTTAGTGGTGCAGATATTACTGAAATATGCCAGCGGGGATGTAAATATGCAATTAGAGAGAACATTGAGAAGGTAAGATTTTGCTGATTTTCTCCCTGATTTAATTTCCGTTTAGAAAACAAATGTGTTATTCACGGCATATAATGATATAATAATGTGTATATTAGGATATTGAAAGGGAAAGGAGGAGAAGAGATAACCCTGAGGCAATGGAGGAGGACGTGGAGGATGAAGTTGCAGAGATCAAGGCAGCACATTTTGAGGAATCAATGAAGTTTGCTCGAAGGAGTGTGAGTGATGCAGACATACGCAAATACCAGGCATTTGCTCAAACCTTGCAGCAATCAAGAGGGTTTGGAAGCGAATTTAGGTTTGCGGAAGTGGGATCAGGTGCTGCTGGATCAGATCCTTTTGTGGCTTCAGCTGGTGGAGCAGATGAGGATGACCTTTACAGTTAAATTATATGTTCATCTGTTGTGTTTGGCTGGCTAATTTATATATTCATGTTGAATTTGATGCCTTAAAATATGTATTCTGATGTGGTGAACTTGGTTGGTGCCACCATTGAGAGCCCAAGAAGTCACATTGCCAGTAGATGACTTCTGGCCACCCTAATTTGAAGTTTAAAGGAACTGCCTTTTCTATTTTTCAAGCTTATAAATGAATAGTTTGATACTTTAGAAAATTCAAGTTAAATTATTTTCATTACTATTTTTTTTTAGGTCGATGTTTTTCAATTCAACCGTTAAAGCTCTATGGTTGGGTGGGTACGGCTTGATTATTGAGACTTGTGTTTTTAAAAAGGGTTATTGGCATTTGTGCCCTTGAATTTTACACGAGTTTACATTTTATCCTTTGAACTTTTTTTTAAGAGTTAAACCCTATGAACTATCATTATTAGTAAAACTTTGCTGTAGATGTCCTCTCAAACAAACGTTTAGGACTTCAAGGGGGGTAATAAACCAAAATGTTTGTTAATTAATGAGAGTTTAGAGGGTTTAATGTCTAAAAAAAAGTTCAGGGGTAAAATGCAAATTCTCGTAAAATTTAGGGGTACTAGTGCCACTAACCTCTTAAAAAATTATAAATAAAATAGGCTAAAGCTCTGCAAGCATGCTAATCTACACTCTACAAGCTAGCCTGTCTTAGATGTGGCTCATAGACAAGGCTGAACCTAATAAATAAGTCTGATTGGGCCTGACAATTAATGCTCAGCCCAACCTATTTGAAATCTGTAATTCACCTATGCTTTTGTTTCCCCTAACCCCTCGTCAAAAGAACTCATTGAAGATAAATGAGATATTATTAAAAAAAAAAAAAACCCTTTAGTTTGCATTATTGGTCAAAATTACCAATTATAATTTGTTTTGGTTGTAGGTTTGGGAGTAGCATGATTAATTTTGAGCTTCTTTTTTTTCTTTTTCTTTTTTGTCAATACGTAGAACCAAATTACTTGAACTTCATGCATGCATACACGTTAGTTGGCTCATGCTTTTCTTATTATTGTTGTTGTATTTTCTTCCTTTATTACTATTATTATTATTATTATTTATTTAATTTTATCGTGATTAGCTAGTTAGGTCATGTATATTTTATTAATTTTACTTTCTCATGATGAAAATGCTTGGGAAAGTTGTTTCACAAATTGTGACCATATAATCAAGTAGCGAGAAGCCGTGAACTCATAGAATTTTGAACACTTTTTTTTTTTTAAAAAAAATTTGTTGAATAATTCTAACAATTCAGTCTAAAAATATATTTTATTATAATTAATGTAAGATTTTTTTTTTTTTTTTTTTTTTGTAACTTATTATTGTAAGACGGAAATGTAATAAACTAATTGATTAATTAATTAATTATGTTATTTTTACTCTGAATTTTAGTCGGTGATTTACGTTTATATATATATATATATATATATATTTTAAAAGGATATTGAAGTTGAAGATAAGGTGTCAAATCGGGTGAATGTTTCGGGTAGGGCAACAACCCTATGGAGGCCCAAATGCAAGGTCAAAGAATGCAGGAGAAATAGGAATCATGTTGCTCGAAGCAAAGCATTCAAATGAAGGGGAAGGAGGGAGAAATATTGATAAAACATGTTTTTTTTTTTTCTTTTTCTTTTTTTTTTTCTTTTTTCTTTTTAAATATAATACAAAGTTAGGTATTGATTAGACTAAGCTACTTTTTGGTAGACAAGCCCACATGAAAAAAACTTATAAATTAAAATGTATGTATGTAGTATGTACTACTACTACTCTCTCCTAATATCATAATTGTCCTTTCACTTAATGTTTTCTTGTATTTGTTCTTTTTCAATCCTTCATCATAACCTCATGTTTGGAGTCTCATTAAAAAATATATATATCATCAAGATAGTTTGAATTTCTATGTGACTTCCTTTTTTTTGTTTGATATATTTAAAAAAAAAAAAAAAAGTGCATATTCAAATTTTGGATGTTGACTGATTGAATGAACGTCTTTTACCATCAAACCATAACGATCGGATTTATATTACTATCATTTTGTTTCGACAAAAAATAGAGAGACTAAAGGTTATCTAACTTACACGCAGATACATTGCCAACCTTACAAATGTAGTATTTTAGTTACTTTTTATGCGTCGAAGTTGTTTTCCAATATGAAAACTCCACTTATTTTATTTTATTTTTTTTTAACAACAAACGACTTTAAAAGATTTGTCAAAATAAACCAAACATGATGTTAATTTTTTTTTTTTCTTTTTTTCTTTTTCAGAAGAACCCCTTTCCCTTTGAGGAGGAATAGGAAATTATTTTTGACAATTTTTGGGAATTCTTTTTTAAAACAATTTGGAAAAACATTTAAACATTGCAATACAAGATTTTCAATGAATTTTTGAACTACCCAAGACACAATATTCCTTATGATAAAACAAGTAAAAGAAAAAACATTTATCAAGTTGCATATTTATTTATTAATTAATTTCCAAGTTATATTTATCAACTACGTACCCAAATATATTAACGTTTAGCAAATAGTGGAAAGGAGTTAGAGTCTTATGTTCGTCTTTACTTATTAAATCGTAAAGTGTGGAAATACTTCTATGTAATAAGAGTTTTATTGCAGAACGTGTTTATAGCGATTATCTCGTTAGATCTTAGAAGATCCCGATAAAAAAATATATATATATAGGGGTTCTATGAGATAGAATGTGAGTGATCTCAATAATTATTATTATTATTTTGGTAGTAAAAGAAAAGGTTTACAAAGTTTTCTGAAAACAAACCAAACCAAACCAAACCAAACCATGCGGGGTCAATTTTATTTTATTTTTCTGATGGGAGGAGACATGGTTGGTTGGCAATCATGAAATGCATTACATAAACCATAATGGTAACAAACACACATCAAATCATATAATATAATCAAATAATAATAATACTGTTAATGATATTAATAATAATAATAATGTTGAGAAGCACATCATATCATATCATACACACACGCATACATATATCAATCATGTCTGGGGGCATACCTTATGTACCCCACCATGCACATCACCCCTTTTCTTTTAATTTTTTTTTTTTAAAATTAAAATTATTTTTTGAATTAATTAACTACTATTTTGGTCCCATTTCTAACAGCCAACAACAGTATAAATCTGCCAAAATTCCTTTGGGGCGCTTGTTGAAAAATATAAAGCGTGTCAATCCATGTACAATCTAATCATACATGATACATCTAATTGAAAAAAATTAAAGGTTAAGGATTCATGATTGATTTGAAATATTCTCGATTAGTTTAATGAAACTTTCTAATTGATTGATATGTAACTAAACGTTAGGCAATCATGATTTTTTTTTTATTTTTAAAATTTTTTTTTTTTTTATTTAAATCCAATCTTGATTTATAGTTGACGTCTGTTTTTTTAAGAGGAAACTTTTGACAAATTTCCAAAGCAAAATGAATAATACTTGGATATCGACCGGTTAGTACATAAAATGCTAACCCTACCAATGTAGTATAGTTGTCCGATTTATGAGATAAGGGTAAAAAATAAAAGAAAAAAAGACCATGTGCTACATTCCCATTGATGGGGTTAGTATTTTAGGTATTGACCGGTCAGTACCCAAATATTATTCAAACAAAATTGAATGAATTTTATGAATATGTCATGTCATATCTTCCAATAGTGTTTATTTCAATATAAAGAGATTATTATTGTTTTTAGAGTGAAATTCATTTTTGTCCCTCTAGTTTGACCTAATAGCCAAACCAATCTCTCGGTTTTCAGTATTATTTTGATAGGTCCCTATAGTTTTTACAAATCTGTATTTTGATCCTTACCATCCAATTTCGTTAGGGTTTGTAAAGATTCCGTCCAATCTAAGAGGGTAAAATCGTAAACTTACCTAGGAAGCTTCTAGAAACTGTTTTACAAAGGGTAATTGCGTAATTTGATTTATAAATAAAACAATTAAAAATTAAAAGTAAAAATTAAAAATTTAATTTTTTAACAAAACCCTAATCTCCAATTGTAAAGATTCCGTCCAATCTGAGAGGGTAAAATCGTAAACTTACATAGGAAGCTTCTAGAAACTGTTTTACAAAGAATAATTACGTAATTTGTTTTATAAATAAAACAATTAAAAATTAAAAGTAAAAATTAAAAATTTAATTTTTTAACAAAACCTTAATCTCTAATTCTCTCTCTCTCTCTCTCTTCTTCTTCTTCTTCTTCTTCTTCTTCTTCTTCTTCAACCCACCATATATAACTCACCAAACCCTAATCCTAGCCGCCGCCCAAACACCACACCCTAGCTGCCGAAACACCACCCAAATCCATAGATCTCTTCCACATCAAACCCTAAATCCCAAATCTTTCTTCTATAAACCTTTGATTGCTTCAATCTTGACAGACGAAGAGGTGGCCTGAACAACGTGGCTACCTGGGTCAGCACCACCGTCATCTCTGCCTTCTTCGCCTTCCTGAAGCGATGTGCGTGCGTCAACCTCACCACATTCGACCCTAACGACGACGAAGATGAGTCCAAGGACCACCCTCTCATTCTCTCCGCTGCTAACCCCCACTTCATCGACGACATCGTTTACCTTCTTTGGTATTTGATTAAAATTCCATTTTTGGTTTATTACTTTATCATGTAGTTTTATTTTTTATTTATATATATATATATTTGATGTGGATTTACCAGATATGTTGATCTGATGGTGATGATATTTAATGTAATAAAGGATTTTTATAACAAAAAAAGCTACGTATGTTGTTTGTTTGAAGTTTGTTTGTTTGCAAATGGAAAATTCTGTATTGGGGTTTTTTTTTTTTTATCTGATTCGTTGAATGAATTAAATTGCAGGCCTTGTTTGTAGCAAGAAAATAGTAATAGAAGTTGATAAAGTTGTTGGCAAATTGATCATACCATGGAATTAGTTTCGAAAATGTTCTATTCTCCTTAGCTTTCTACTACTCTTCTGTTTCTACAATCTTGCCTCTTTAATTTTACACTTATTTTCATTTTACAATCTCTCTTCTTTTTCTTTCATATTTTGCTTTATCCTCCCTTGAATGCAATATTTGTTATATATATATATAATATTTGTTTTTCCATAATTTTTAGTGAATCTGGGAAGAAGAATCTGGTGAATATGGTTGGATTTGAGTGTTAGGGTTTTGTGATTGAGAAGGATGTTGGTTTCTGGTTTAGATCGGGAAACTGTTTTTTTTTTTTTCAATTGTTTTTCAATTTATGTTTTTTTTTCCCATTGATTTTCAATTATGGTTTGGATTCTGGTGTTGATCTTTTTAATAAAAAAATTCTGGTGTTTTTTAACTTGGAACCTAGAAAGAGGAGTAAACCATTTAAAAAAATAACTTGGATTTTTTTTTAATTAAAAAAGAGAGAAGGAGGGTAAAAATGTCATTTAAGTTGTCTAACGCACTTTAAGGGGTAGCATGGTCATTTTACTCTTTATACCTGTCAGATGTCACTTTTTTAACAGAATATTTAATAGAAGGACTAAACAAGAAAATTCAGAAAACCGGAGGACCAGTTTAACTATTAGGTCAAACTAGGGGGATGAAAATGAATTTCACCCTTGTTTTTATACATGTGAATAAATGATTTAATACATTTTTTTTTTTTTTTTGAAATTCAAAAGAGTTCTAAAACAAATTGCAAAGGTCTCCGACCAATCTTAAATCTTTAATAATGTTATTCATCAGGATACTTTCACCATCAACCAACCATGTAATTTAAAACAAATATCAATATTCTTGGTTGCTGTTTTATTTGATAATCTTTCCCTAAAAATAATCTCTTTAATTTTTTTTTTAATAAATATATATCATTATAAATACTTCAATTCGTCAAACATATATGTGTAAATCCACTAAAATAAGGATAAATACCATAAATAATCAAGGGGTATTATCACCAAAGTCCCTATTTTTTCATGAATTGTCACCTTTTTAAACGTCTTTACTATATTCATCACTTTAGTCCCTCCTTTTTCCAAAAGACATCACTTTGGTCCCATTGACCAAAGTTTGACAGTCAACTTTAACAGAGTAGGTTAAAGTACACTTTTGCCCTTGCTATTATATAATGTAAATGAAATGACAATTTTAACCTTAAATTAAAATGAAAATCAGAAAAATTATTAATAATTAAATCGTTAAATAATAATAACAAAGTAACAAACCCAGAAAAATTCATCTTATTTTCCCCAATTTTCTGACATTCGCCTGTTCCTCTTCTTCTTCCTCACGCCATTTTCATCTCCTCAAATCCCTTTAATTTCTTTTTCTTTCAATCTTTGGAAGATTAAATAAATTTAAATGGAATGTTTTTTTTTTTTTTTCGTTGGAAGCAGATATATCACACAATAACACTAATCTACACATAATCTAATAAAGTAGAGATTTTTAACATAAAATTTTTCATACCCAGTTTTCCTCTTATTTTTCTTCTCTTTTTTTTTTTCTTTTTTTTTTTTTCATCATCATCGATATAATATGATTTTCCCTACAATATCAGAAACTTTTAAAAAATGAACACATAAAAAACATCTCAATAAAGTAAAAAAAAATAAAAAATAATCATCAGATACACAAAGCAACAGCTCGAAAATCATCACCATCGTCGTCGTCGGCCCCGTCCATCGTCATCGGAGGCGGTAGATTCAGATCAAGAGAAAAGATAGAGAAAAAAGTTAAGATTTTTTATACAAATAATACTAACCCAATTAAAGAAATAGGAGAATATGGTGATGATGATTAATAACCCATATTTTCTTTATTAAATATGATCTATGAAAGTTTGATTTTATCATTTGAAAATCTGGGTTTTGAAAATCTGGGTTTCAAATTTGAGGTGGAGATGGGAGGAGATTGAGATGGAAATGAGATTGAGATAGAGAGAGAGAAACGAGAGAAGACTGAAGAGGAAGCTTAGAGAAAAAATGGAAAAAAAAATGTGGGTCCTCTCTTTTTTCTTCTTAAATTACTTTCCCACTTCTCAATCCCTCTTTTTGGTTTTTTCAATTGTCTCTTTTGTTTTTTATTTATTTTTATTATATTTAGTATGGCCCACATATCTGAAAGCATGTCAGGAATTTGATATTTAATTTGTTAAAGACTAAAATGTCCTTGGATCTGTTATTTTTGACTAACAGATAACTAACGGAAGGACTAAAGTGATTTGTTTTGGAAAAAGGAGGGATTAAAGTGATGAATATGGTAAAGACGTTTAAAAAAGTGACAATTCATGAAAAAGTAGGGACTTTGGTGATAATACCCCAATAATCAATCATATAAAAAAACAGGTGTCCACATTGAGCGTGGTGTATACACAGAAGCTTTTCTTGGATGAGAGATGCTCATATATGTATATAAATATATACATGAATGCGAATTTTCTAAAAAAAATGGTGCGACAACTGACAAGTGGTTGGAGAAGATAGGCTAAAAGGAGATAAAAAAGCAAAAGTAATAAGAAGTCGATCTTTTACTGCTGTGAAGTCGTTTTGTCAATTGTCATTGCACCCACGCGTGTGTCTGCACGTGGAAAGTCTACTGCACGTACGCACACAGCAGCTGACATATTACTCTCACTTAATAAATTGTCTGCACTCCGCACCGTAACATATCGATCCTCCTTTTTTCTTTCTTTTTTTTCAACCTTGTCAGTGATGCACGTGTTACCCCTCCCTCTGGGTCCCCCAAAAGTTTTTCTTATTTTAACATTACATTTCCATGTCATCATGACTCATCAAGCCTCCTTCTCTCTCTCTCTCTCGTCTCTAATTCTCTGTACATCTAATTAATCTACTGTTATGCATATATAATGCATGGTTTATTCAGAGATTAGAGATGATGATGATGATGATGATGATGATGATGAAGATAGATAGTGTCGAGCTGCTGGGTGCGTGGTAGGGAGGAGGGATCGAGGGGCCGCACGAGGGGGCACTGAGAAAGGGAAGGAGAGGCAGGGATTGTTGTACCTGGACTGCCCTGGCTTCCCCCCTAAACTTCTCTCTAAGGATTCTCCTTGTCGGCTCACACCATCTTCTACATAATATGCATGGTCCCATTTCCCTCTCTAAGGACTGGCCTGTCTTCTTTTTACTTTTTCTTTTTTTACCATTACTGTCTAATTATTATTCAATTGTATTATTTCATCTACATTTAACTCTCTCTCTCTCTCTCTAGTCTCTTCTTCTCATTTGATAGGACATGACTTGATCACCATTCATTATCACTATATATATATAGCTTCCTCCATGTAGTAGTCAAAGTTTTGTTCATTTTTTTGGTGCAATAATTTAAGATATAACTGATATATATATACTAGTTTGTTTTCTTTAATTTGTATAACTAATATAAATATACATACATCACCATAGCCAATGTGTCGATATATATTTCAGGTTCAAGTAATTGCACTGTATATATGTGACATATATACTAATGTTTTTTTTCAAAATAATATTAGTATGAGGAAAGCTTCATTGACTATTCAATCGTTAGATTAAATTCGAGTCTATACGTTTCAATAAATTTTCAAAGTACTATATATATATATATATCACATGTAGCTCTCATATTCGGTACTTGATCTTATGAATATTAAGGGATAGTCAATATATGACCCACATAAAATCTAAAGATTAAATGTGTTTGTAAGTTCAATTAGAAGACAGTTTTATTAATTGTTCTTTGGTGTAATTATTATGGAATTATATATAGTGTTCCATATATGTATATGGCACCACACAATTTGATCTACACCATTGGATTTAATTTGTTTCTCATGAAGAAACATTAACTAAAACGTCGTGGGATTTGAGGACACCAAAAATTATAAACAACTTAAAAAAAAAATAAAAAATGGAGGGACGTCGTCGATGGCCCCAACAGTATATATAGTTCTAAAATTTTTTGCTTTCTCTTGTCTGATGTTCCCTTAGCATTAGCCTTGTGATTAGATTGTCCGAATTGACAAATCATATTGAATTTCAACTTCATTGAAAAATAATGCACTATATACCCTTCAATACCAAAAAAAAAAAAAAAAAAAAAAAAAAAAAGCTTACATGTTTCCCATACTCTGATTAAAATAATTTATCTAGTGAATAGAAGTTGTATATTAATATGTTTGATTGACAGGAAAAGGAAAGAAAAGAAAAGAAAACGTTAAAATCTGGGAAAATAGAATATATATATATATATATCTGTTTAATTACTAGACCCATAATTTTATGATAATCAAAAGAAAATCAGTTTAATATATATAATCCGAATGGTTAATTGACACTTGACAGAAGAAAAGGCAGGTAAAAATCAGGGAAAAATAAAAGAATTTGATTCTCTTCACTTTCTCTCTTACCAATGATAATGTCATGTGAAAAAATCAGCAGAAAAAAAAGGTGAATCTACCATTTCTATTTTTAGAACTATTTACTTTTTTCTTTTCTCTAAATTTGCATGAAGAATTCATCAGAAGTACAGATAACAGATTAGATCAAGAATGGGTTCTGGCAGCACAAACTACTTCTTGAATCCAGATGTGTGATCAAAATCTATCAGTACTGTAAAATGTTTTCTTTTAAGAAATCAAATAATATTTAGAAAAACAACCCACCTTGAATTTATTTATTTTTGCAGTAGTCTCTGTTGATTTGCATTGCTTTTTTCATTGCCCGTACGTACTCCACACTCCACAGTCCATTCACAGTAGCAGCATCACCCACCACTTGAGAAGAAAAAAACAAGAAAAAAAAAAAATTCTAGAAAGGAAACAGAGGATAATTAAAGTAACCATTTACATTTGTTCACCAGAAACTTAATAGAGAGAAGAATATAAGAACATAGAATTAATTTAGAAATTCAACTCAAAAATATCAAAAACCTGAACAGATCTACAATTTATTTGAGAGAGAGAGAGAAGCTAATTAATTTCCATCAACACTAGTATACTTAAATTGAGTTATATCCTAAAAAAATTACAAAATATATATATATATATAATATATATTAAAAAAAAAAAAGAAAAAGAAAGAAGCACTCCTCTATATCAATCACACTTTCTATATAACAATATTAATTTGATGAAGCTCAAATTTAATTTAAGGGTCGCCGCGCTCGTGCCAGCACACAAGCATTGCTATGCAGCGCCGGACGATGTAGAATTTCGCTCGTTGCTTCTTCACCAAGTGACTGCACTTCTGGCCAAACGATCTACAAGGGTCACAAGCGTTCTTCTGATGATGATGACAGCGGTCGCGATGATGATGATGATGATCGTGATTTTGACTATCATTAATATCAAAACTTGTGTTTTTCTCCTTATCACCAGCCATGGATTTTTGACTACCAAAAGCGCTTCTTGATCAACTTCTCTTATCTTATTGATATATGCTTCTAGCTTAGTATTATTTAAAGAAGCAGTAAAGTAAATATGAGTGGTATAGGAAAGAGAGCTAAGAGGTAGGCGTATTTATATAAGATTTCAGACTCATCATATGATCAAGAGTACTACTACTGCTTCTCTTCACATCACAATTACTTTTTTCTTTCTTTCTAGGTGGGGTTCCTCTAATTTAGGTGTGACCTGTAGCCAGTCATTGCAAGTAATTTTTATTTTTTATTTTTTTTATATACCAGCCACCTATAGTCGATGATACTCGAACTAATACATTATCAGGTTAAAAGGTTAAATGAATGTTTATTTTTCCAAATTCCACCAATGTAAGTAATTAACCAACCGGCCACCATACCAAGCTGGCTGTGTGTGTGTGTGTCAGGAAGGATAGAGCAGCAGCTCAGGTGGCATATGAGGTACAGTATGGTCCAATATTGTCTCTGCTTTCGCTCTATTTTTTCACCTGAATTTATTCAACCCTATACCCCACTCACTAGATGCTTTTTTACCATTCATAATATATGAAAGTTATTATGTTACTATAATTTTCAAACTAGGCTAAGTTTTTCACTATTTTAATTTATGTTAAACATTTAATGGTCCATGATGTTCTTCTATTATTGTAAGTTTTTTATGATATATATTTATATATACGTGCTCTATTTTCAGCTTACCATCTACGATCTTGACTTAGAAAATTATTTCCCCCCGCAGTTAATTTGTAGATGAGAAATTTGACTAAAAACAGTGTTTTTTTATTCTTTTTTCTATTATTTATTGTTTATGGGTGGGGAAGATGTTGCCTGTGGGGGCCTAATTAAACGTTTGTTTTCATTTTTTATGAATTTGAAAAATGGTGATTTGATTGGCATTTTTGGTTGTAAAGTATGGGGCAGGAAAATCATTATACATATATATATTGATTGCCTGGAGAAAAGAAGCAAGTAGTGGAATTTTGAAAGAGTGATCAATTGATGATCATTCAATAGCATCAATCAATAGTAGAGAGAATGTCCTTTTCTAGTCATGGTTAATTTATCATGAAGGAGTTTCATTCAATCAAACTAATTCATGACTAATCATGACTTGAAGTATGTTTGATTGACCCAATTGATTTGTTCCGTCTCACTCAATAGCACGTTACATCTGACATAGTTGTTATCAATTTTATTGTATTATTAATTAGAAGACAAAATAAATCATTATACCGTGAGTAACCCAACATAAAGGAACGTTATGGGTTAGGGTTGGTCTAATTTAGTGATCAAGCTAATGTGATGATTGTACAATGAAAAAAAAGAAAAGAAAAAAAAGTAAGAGATACTAGAGATGGGACCTGCCCATGTGCTAAGCCAGTTTCAATTAGTCTTTTTTTTGTCTTAGTAGCCTTTTTAATTGATGGGTCACCATCTCTCATGATCTACCACATAAATCTCAATCATAATCTTCTCCGTCAAAATTTTTAAACTTCTTCCAGTTCTGTGGCTATTAACCAAAACAATATGATAAAATGAGTTTGGCTCGATGTAAATCCCTCGTAATACTTACATCAGAGGTGTAGTTTAGTTTGAGAAGTGTTTTTTCCTCTTCCAAACCCTAAATTAATTGTATTAATAACCTAAAAAAAACCAAAACACAAAAACCATCGTCTTCTAAAGGATTGACTATTATGAATTTATGATTCCAGTTGGATCTATGGCAGCCTATGCCTATGCTTTACGTGTGGGCTTCATTATTATTATTTTATTTCTTTTTTAGTTTCATGTGTGACTTTTGGTCAAAGTAGTTTTGTTTCTCTACAGGCTATTGTGTACAGAGTCACAGTACAGACAGTGTTACAGTATAGTCAGTAGACCAGCCACAATTGAAAATAAGAGGCCCAAAATTTTGCTTTTCAACGATATCAAATTGGATTTGGGTTTTTGATAAATCTAGGTCTAGATCAGTCTTTATTTATTTATTTATTTATTTTACCCTTCTTCCTATGACGTTATAGACACTTCTCTAAAACTGTATTTACATCTTAAATCAGTATATTTTTTACAATATTACTCCTATTTAAATGATTAATATAATTATATTTTATACCATATTAAAACATTCCTTAATATTTTGAATATTTTAACAAATATTATAATTAATTAACTAATTATTATTATTGTTAACAAAAATTAAGAAGAGAAAACCATTGTTTTAGTTTAAAAACTAAACTGAAATGAAAAAGTTAAAGGAAAAAAAAAAAAGGAAATGGAGGATGTAGCCTCTTCCCTCCCATGATGTCAAACACAGATAAAAGAAAGAAAGAAAAAATTGAGGTCGTTGGCTGTAGCCTCTTCTATCTAGAATACAATTTTTATTTTTATTTTTAAAAGAAGAACTTCATTTAACAAATCTGGAAAATGATACATCATCATCATCGACTGTGAGCTTATAAAGCCAACCAGTAAAATTAATGGTCCACACAACAATACATCCCAAATCCACAGGTGCTGTGATCTTCCATTGTCTATGTATTTATTATTTTTTGCATTTCATTTATATTATAAGTGATTAATTTTTTATATTTTTCAATAGAAATTAAAAGAAAGGGCATATTTTGTAATATGCGGGGTGTGTTTACAAATTATAAAATTTTAAAATATTTTAATTGGGTTTAAATACAAATAGAGATGCATATACAGTTTTTTAGGGGGTTAAAAATCGTTAATTTTTTTTTTTTTTTGGGTGTAAAGAAGGACTAAACGTCTGGAAAAGAAAAACAAACAAAACAAAACTAGAAATTTCCATAGCAAAAGCTAGGCCTTTAACATTATCCTCAAAGACACCTAAACTCTGTTGAGGAGGTTCATCAAAGAAAGTCCAGAGCAAGAGCCAAATAATTAGCAAGGATGTCCGTAAGCCTGTTTCTCTTCTAGATCTGTCTTGCTTTGATAGAAAAATTAATATTCCTTTAACATAAATTTCGTATTTCAAAACAATAAAACTAGTTTTCTCCATTATTATATAATTTAAACAAAATTTGGAGATTATATATGATATGCACCTCATCTTTCACGTTTATGTATTAGGGGTTTAAGCCTCATCATACATATTTATCCAAACGTATGAGAGAACATATCTCCCTTATTTTATTTATTTTTATTTTTATTTTTATTTTTCTATTAATTTCAGACCAGATATTTTTTTAAAAACTTTCGTCATTGGTAGGATTCGAGTCGCTGACTTATGCATCATTTACCTAAGCCTCAAACTCGTTTATCTACCAGCTGAGCTACGCTCCTGTTGGCATTTATCTCCCTTAGTCGGAAGTACATTTTCAAGTCTACAGTGTTTAATTTAGGAGAAAAGAAAGAACTGTATCCCCACGGTTAAATTGACACAGCATTTGTTTACTAATGTTTTATTTATTTATTATTTTATTTTTTTGTGTAATGTCCAAAAAAAAAATCGCTTACAAGTTACAACGTTGATGTCGGCATCTAGAATGAGACCAATTATTGAAGAGAAATTGCAGCCAAAGAATAACGCTTTTTTTTTTTTTTTTTTTCCCCTTTCTCTACAGCTATTTTAACTATTAATTAACAATAAAAGTTTGCATCGATAATTTAATTGAAGCTTAATGAAAGTCATAATTAATTTACTGATTTGATAATCTCACCACCGCCGATCAAAATTCAACACTTTATAACTTATCAAATGAAATATTTCACAATTAAATTACATAATAAGATACATTTATCATATATACTGTATAGTACGTTGCTGTGACAGCATGTGATTGCATATTTTAAAAGCTTAAACAACAGTAATTCAACATAAAATCAACTTAAAATTTCGAGTTTTAACACTAAATTAGAGTATAGGTTCGAATTGTATACTCTACCCTGTATCCAAAACTGTAATATTTTTTTATTAAAACAGCAACTTGACCTTGAATTCCCATTGACACAGGTTGTCTACACATCAGCGGGAGTGGCGGAGCTTGGCGGCGTAGGTGCGGCACCGACCCTCTTCCCTCTCTCAGACCGGCTATTCTCGGCGAACTTGAGGCTCCCTTGGTGCAACCCCTTTAGCTTCTCCTCCTCATTCCACTCCGACCCATAATAATATTCTTCCTTAGACTTCTCGCCTTCTTTGGTTGCCGGCAAAAACATACTCCCCCACTGTGGAAAATGCACCAAAGCCACTGGCAAAGTACAGCACACGATCATGATCCCCATCAAAGAAATCCCAGTCCCGGTTGTGTATCTCGAGTTAGCAAAGAACAACAACTGGGTCAAACCAGAGCCGAAGTTGCCACCGGCGCCGGTGAGGCCAGAGATGACTCCAAGTGAACGTCGTGAAATGAAGGGGATGATCCCGAAGGTTGCGCCACAGGCAGCTTGTGTGGTGATTGAGAAGATGATCATGAAAAAGAAGGACAGTGGAAGAGAGGAAGCTCGGCCTAGACAGAGACAGAATATGCCTCCTAGGGTTTGGAGGATGTAGAGGTTCCAAAGTCGGCCTCGCATCCCGAAGCGGCGGGCCAACAGATCGGAGAGGAGTCCGCCGCCTGGGCGGGCGAAGATGTTAGCCATGCCAAAGGTGGCAGCTATGATGCCGGCTGTGTGGAGCTTCAGGTTAAACCTGTTTTGTTTTATATAGGGAGATGTATTTAATGTTATTATATATTAATTATAATTTGGTCTTTTAATTTTGTAGAAATTACAAAATTGATTCGTAAATATTAAAGTTATAAATTTAAATTGATATAGTCGGACCGTAAACTGTTAATTATTTTTGTTAAAATTCATGACTTTGATACGTTAATCGTAAGAGTGGAGAATAGTTCAGATTGAACCTGTCGAAGAAGTATTCGGCAATGACATTGTCGATAGTCAATTCTACACCCAATGACATACCATAGAGAAGAAAAAATATCCATGTCCTGTAGTTTGTGATGGCATACCAAACTACCTGAAAACACAAGTTAATAATTAATGGTTATCAACAATCACATAATATACATTTGAATCTTAACATATAAACGAAATGATTTGATATATAACTTATCAGATACGAGATTTCACACGTTTTTTTCGTATGAGATTATAGATTAATCGGACCTTATAATTCCTTATGTATAGTTATTAGGTTTGATAATCTAATATCTCACATGACCGATATAGTGATCGAAAATAAAAGGCAATAGAAGTACTTTAATTTAACCTTGGAGAAATTATCCTTTGGGACGTCTCCTTTCTTGCGCAAAGTAGTGAGGTTTCCATCAGGCAAGTCTTGGCCTAAACACAACACAAGAATTCCCATCATCACATGCAACAATCCAGGAACAAAAAACGCAATCCTCCATGCCGTAAACGGCGTCACCCCAGCTCTCTTTATCATCTCAAAAATGAAAGGCATCAGCAGCTGGGTCACTCCACCTCCCGTATTTCCCCACCCTGCCGCAGTGCCATTAACCAGTCCAATAATCTTGCCGTTGAACATCGTACTCATCCAGTACTGGCACGACACGAACGTTGCAAGCGAGAACCCGATCATGAACCGGACGGCTACGTACCCTCCAGCAGAGGAAATGAAGGGCATGCAAAACACAGTTGGTGCCGAAAGCATGATTAGGAAGGCGCAGGCGTAGCGCGGGCCTAAAAGGTCACATGCGGCGCCCATTACGAGCCTGGAGAAGATGCTGCCAGAGACAGAGGCAATGCCGGCGTTGCCGATGTCGGTCTTGGTTAGGTTGAGGTTGTCCCGGATGATGGGGACTAAAGGAGCGGCGGCGAAGGTAGAGACGAAGCAAGTGAAGAAGGAGAGCCAAGAGAGGTGAAAAGTGGTCATGTGAGGGTGGGCTAATGAGAGGAGATTGAAGATTTTGGATTTGTGTTCTGAGTCGACTGGGAGGCTGAATTTCGCGGTTCGGTCTGTGGGGATTGTTGGGGAGGTGACTGTGAAAGCGAAGGCTTTTTCTTTGGCTGAAACTCCATGCATGGAGCTTCCTGGAGCGTTTTCATCTGTATCCGCCATGTCTGGATCGATATTATTCTAAGGTTTGAATATGTGTTGAAAATGGAATTAAAAAGCAATTAGCTGCTTCTTTTATATATATATATATATATATACACCGTTTTGAAGGTGGTTGGAGACTAAAAAATGGAGTTCAATCATCAAGGTCCAAACCTGTATTGTAAATACAATCTCCCATTACATAGCAATGGGTAAAAGAGTTGGAGAACACTGAATGGTCATTCCAACCTTTTTTTGTAAAACCTAATCATCCTGATAAACCCTGACCCACGATAATGTTGGCTAAAAAAAAAAAAAAAATGTTATTGTGAAGTTAGTATAGTATATAGTTAACTCTTCAAAGCTTATATATAAAATTAATTGTTGGAGATTCCAATAGTTGATGTTGAAATAGAATTCTTACTTGTTTTGGTAAATGGGGTCTCACTGGTTATACCAAAGGTCACTTTGTTTATATTATCTCATGCCAAAAATTTCAATTGATTAGTAATTAATTTTTTATTTTTTGAAAGGTTATCATCAAATAATTAATTGGCTTCATATAAATGCAGTACTTTTAGTCTTTTACCATCAATAATCACAAATCTTTGTTTGTCTTACACACAAATTAAATAGTTTCCTCCATCGTTTACTACCAAGTCAAATTAATAATTTGCATTTCCCCCACCCTGTTTTTCGCGTGCCAGTTTGACAAAGACATAAACCAATTTCATATATAACCTCTCTTTACCCTTTCGCATGTTCTTAGAGATCTCTCTCTTAATATTTTAATTATTTAATTAATTAGGCCAATTAAAGACTTTGTCTATCACATAATTTTGGACATTTTGCCTATTTAATTTCGGCAAGCAAGAAATATAAGTTCTTCATAAGTTATATTTTTTTTTTTGGCTGTCAACCAATGATTTTTTACTTTAATTTCTTTAAAACTCCAATTTTGATACAAATTATCCATATTTAAACTTTTTTTTTTCAACACATGCATGCATCTCACTCCTTGAATTATGAGCTTCGCACGTACATAATGAGAATCAGGATGTCAATGAGAGATAATTAATGATTATATTTATCATTTTTATTTTCTAGGATGTGTTAACAAAATTCATTTATCTCTAGAAGAAAAAAAAAAAAAAGTATATCCGTGCTTGTGCTCTTGAGAGCTTGTTAAAGCTAAGCCGATTTTGTCTTGACACTTACAGATTTTTCTCTCTTGTATCAAGAGCTAGCATCTTATTTAATCAGCAAAGCAGCTCCTTGATCGGCCAGCTGCAATATAAATATAAAAGGACAAGGGAAAAAATATAAAAGTTAAGATCGAGACTCGTAGATTGGACTGCCCTTCTTCTATATGCTGTTTTCTTGAGTCTTATATATATATATATATATTAATCTAATATTAATGCAATAAGATGAAAATTGTATAGTCATTCAAATATTTTATCTAATTAATTACTTGTGTTTTACTTTTCTGTCATCTTCTATTGGACGCTTACCAAAGCTAAGTTAATGGAAGAGGATTTTATTAAAATAGAGCGTGGAAAGATATTTATTGAATATTTAATAACATTACTTTTATTTTATGGTTTTATTGAGAACTAACCAATTTTGAAGGGTCAAGTTATAACATAACCCATTTATTGAAAATTTTGCAAAAGTAACTCATTTATGACAGTATTGCTCTTATCAATTTTAAGGTGTGTTGTTTACAAATCTATAATTCCAAACAGTGTTGCAAACTTTAAATGGCGTTACAAACTTCTAAAAAGTGTTGCAAACTATTAGCAGTATACACTGCAGTGATAAAGAGAACAGCTCTTAGTCACAAATAATTATAACCGAGCATACCTGACATGTAAAATATATTTAGGTTATTTACTTTCCTATCCTGTCTTGATGTAATGTATATAAATACTACATTCAATCAGTAAAGAAGCCAGACATTATTTACACAATATCAAATTCTTTATGGTATCAGAGCCAAGCTAGGAAAAAGCTTGAGATCCTACAAACCCTAAATCCCTCAAATTTCTTTTTCTCGTCCTAAACCCTAAACCGGCCGTCCACAATGACTTCTCCAACCGCATCTGTCTCTTCTTCCTCCACTTCTCTTCCTCAAGTCACCCTCATGGGCACGACCAACAACAACCAACCACCATCCCTCATTGCAATCAACTTCACTCAAGTTCCTATCAAACTCACAAAAGGGGGAAACTATGCAGCATAGAGAGCTCAGTTTGAAAACTTGTTCTTTGGCTACGGTCTTATGGGATATCTAGACGGTACCAAGCCGTGTCCCTCTGAAATAATTCCGGCCTCTACAGAATCTACAGATCAAACCTCCACAGCCAATCCGGATTATCATATTTGGCTCCATCAAGATCGACTGCTCCTCCATGCGATTCATGTTTCATGCATGGGAGCCGCACAGTCCATTGTCACTCGCTCTACCACCTCTGCTCAGGCGTGGAAAAAACTCGAGATCACCTACACCAACAGGTCAAACACACGTAAACTTGGCCTTCTTGACTCCCTAACGAATGTTAGCTTGGATGACAAATCCGTAGCAGATTACATGCAGGGGATCAAGACTATCCTAGACAACCTAGAACTGATTGGACATCCTGTTGATGATGGTGCGACTATTATTCACACACTGAATGGACTGGGTTCAGCCTATTTGCCTCTTGCATCAGCCATTCGAGCTCGAGACACCCCAATAACCTTTGAAGAACTCTATGACAAGTTACTTGACCATGTAGCTTTCCTACGCCGTGATGAGACGAAGAAACAGGGTCCAACGATCACAGCTCAATTTAATCAACGTACCTATAACAGGCGTGGTCGTGGCCACCAGGGACAGTCGTCGGCCACCATGAACACTCATCAGAATTTCGGCCACAATTCATCTCACGGTCACCACCAAAATTCCGGGACTGCCCTGGGCGGTGGACGTGGCTACAATCCGAATCGGAATGGCTCATATCACTCTAACCATTCTCACCAGAATCAATGGCGCCCACAGGCCACCTACAACTCATCTCGACCGGTCTGTCAGCTTTGTGACAAAATTGGTCACACAGCCCGAGTCTGTCGCTCCAGTCCATCTCCTTCAACCCAAAACTGGCCACAAGCGAATCACATGACATCTGCTCAATCAGTTTCTCCCAATAACAACAACTGGGTCCTAGACTCTGGTGCCTCCCACCACATGACATCAGATCTTCAGAACCTCTCCCTACATTCAGAATACTGTGGTCCAGGGGATATAATGCTTGGTGACGGTAACACTATTCCTATAACCCACACTGGCTCTACATCTTTACATACATCTCATAATTCTTTTCATCTGAAACATGTCCTCTGCTCTCCAAAAATTTCACACAACTTAGTCTCAGTTTCACAATTCTGCTCTCATAATAACACATCTATTGAATTTTTCCATGATTATTTTCTTGTGAAGGATCTGAGAACAGGGGCATCCTTGGTCCGAGGCCAGAATAAAGGAAATCTTTATATTTGGCCATCTCGCTGTCAGCCGCGTCATCCTGAGTCCCGAGTCCACCTCCATTCCGGGTCAGTCACCCCCGCTGTCTCACCTTTAGCGTGGCATTGTCGTCTATGGTCATCCTTCCTCACAGGTCCTCCAGAGGCTTCTCCAGTCTCATAACCTTCCAGTCCCCAAGTCTGCAACTCTATTTTCTCATTGTTCAGCATGTTTGTGTAATAAAAGTCATAGACTACCGTTTGGTACGTCGACATTGACCAGTAATAAACCTTTAGAAATTTTATTTACTGATGTCTGGGGTCCAGCTCATATTTCGTCTTTTGATTATTTTCGTTACTATGTCGTCTTTGTGGATTATTTTTCTAAACATACGTGGTTATATCCGCTGACACATAAGTCCGATGTTCCAATTGTCTTTAGACGCTTTAAGGCGCTTGTTGAAATTTTTTTTAACTCTCACATTAAAACTGTGTACACTGATGGTAGTGGGGAGGCCCAATCACTAGGAATTGACCTGAAAAATACTGGCATCCAGCACTTAAAATCTCCACCTCACACACCAGAACATGTAGGCACCGCTGAACGTAAACATAGGCATGTGGTGGAAACGGCACTGACCCTCCTACACCATGCTTCTATGCCTCTCAAATACTGGTCCTTGGCCTTTCAGGCCGCGGTTTATTTAATAAACCGCATGCCTACTGCAATCCTCAATCACCAAACTCCATTCCGTCTACTCTTTGACAAGGATCCGAATTATCGCAAATTGCGTGCATTTGGTTGCCTATGTTATCCTTGGTTGCGTCCATACACGTCTCATAGATTACAACCTCGTTCTAAAACTTCCAAATGTCTATCTGAATTTTGGAAACAAAAAAGAATATCTGAGAAACCAACAATACATTTCAACATGTGTACAAACTCAGTTGACACTATAAAAAATTTAGTTTACGATAACATTCAATTAACAACATATATGAGGTATATGTTGTGAAAAGTCATCTACCGCAACACACAGAAAATGTGGGTTGTCAAAGCTAAGTGACTTACGGTAACACGCAAACATATGTTGTCAATAATAAGACACATACGACAACACACAATTGATGGATGTTGTGAAAAGTCACTTATTGCAACATACATTGCACATTGTTAAAAAAAACATAATATATAACATTAATTGGGTTTACAAATTATAAAATTTTAAAAAATTTAATTGGGTTTAAATACAAATAGAGGTGCATATACATTTTTTTAGGGGTTTAAATACCGTTATTTTTTTTAATTTTTTTTTGGTGTAAAGGAGGAATAAACGTCTGGAAAAGAAAAACAAACAAAACAAAACTAGAAATTTCCATAGCAAAAGCTATGCCTTTAACATTATCCTCAAAGACACCTAAACTCTGTTGATGAGGTTCATCAAAGAAAGTCCAGAGCAAGAGCCAAATTAGCAAGGATGTCCGCAAGCCTGTTTCTCTTCTAGATCTGTCTTGCTTTGATAGAAAAATTAATATTCCTTTAACATAAATTTCGTATTTCAAAACAATATTTATCCGAATGTATCAGAGAATATATCTCCCTTTTTTTTTTTTTTTTTTTTTTTTGACGATATTTATTAATTCGAGGCTAGGTATTTTTTTAAAAACTTTTGTCATTGATAGGATTCGAGCCGCTAACTTATACGTCATTTGACTAAGCCCCAAGCTCGTCTATCTACAGCTGGGCTACACCCCTGTTGGCATTTATCTTTAGTTGGAAGTACATTTTCGAGTCTACAGTGTTTACTTAATTAGGAGAAAACAAAGAACTGTATCCCCACGGTTAAATTGACACAGCATTTGTTTACTAATGTTTTATTTATTTATTTATTTATTATTTTTTTTTTTTGTGTAATGTCCAAAAAAAAAATCGCTTACAAGTTACAACGTTGATGTCGGCATCTAGAATGAGACCAATTATTGAAGAGAAATTGCAGCCAAAGAATAACGCTTTTTTTTTTTTTTTTTTTTCTTCTCTACAGCTATTTTAACCATTAATTAACAATAAAAGTTTGCTTCGATAATTTAATTGAAGCTTAATGAAAGTCATAATTAATTTACTGATTTGACAATCTCACCACCCCCAATCAAAATTCAACACTTTATAACTTATCAAATGAAATATTTCACAATTAAATTACATAATAAGATACATTAATCATATGTACTGTATATATAGTAGCTGTGACAACATGTGATTGCATATTTTAAAAGCTTAAACAACAGTAATTCAACATAAAATCAACTTAAAATTTCGAGTTTTAACACTAAATTAGAGTATAGGTTCGAATTGTATACTCTACCCGGTATCCAAAAACTGTAATATTTTTTATTAAAACAGCAACTTGACCTTGAATTCCCATTGACACAGGTTGTCTACACATCAGCGGGAGTGGCGGAACTTGGCCGGCACCGACCCTCTTCCCTCTCTCGGACCGGCTATTCTCGGCGAACTTGAGGCTCCCTTGGTGCAACCCCTTTAGCTTCTCCTCCTCATTCCACTCCGACGACCCATACTAATATTCTTCCTTAGACTACTCGCCGGCAAAAACATACTCCCCCACCGCGGAAAATGCACCAAAGCCACTGGCAAAGTACAGCACACGATCATGATCCCCATCAAAGAAATCCCAGTGCCGGTTGTGTATCTCGAGTTAGCAAAGAACAACAACTGGGTCAAACCAGAGCCGAAGTTGCCACCGGCGTCGGTGAGGCCAGAGATGACACCCAGCGAATGTCGTGAAATGAAGGGGATGATCCTGAAGGTTGCGCCACAGGCAGCTTGTGTGGTGATTGAGAAGATGATCATGAAAAAGAAGGACAGTGGAAGAGAGGAAGCTCGGCCTAGACAGAGACAGAATATGCCTCCTAGGGTTTGGAGGATGTAGAGGTTCCAAAGTCGGCCTCGCATCCCGAAGCGGCGGGCCAAAAGATCGGAGAGGAGTCCGCCGCCTGGGCGGGCGAAGATGTTAGCCATGCCAAAGGTGGCAGCTATGGTGCCGGCTGTGTGGAGCTTCAGGTTAAACCTGTTTTGTTTTATATAGGGAGATGTATTTGATGTTATTATATATTAATTATAATTTGGTCCGACGATATTGATTTAAAATTTTAATTTTAATTTTGTAGAAATTACAAAATTGATTCATAAATATTAAAGTTATAAATTTAAATTGATATAGTCGGACCGTAAAATGTTAACTATTTTTATTAAAATGAGGCTTTGATACATTAATCGTAAGAGTGGAAAATAGTTAAGATTCAACCTGTCAAAAAAGTATTCGGCAATGACATTGTCGATGGTCAATTCTACACCCAATGACATACCATAGAGAAGAAAAAATATCCATGTCCTGTAGTTTGTGATGGCATACCAAACTGCCTGAAAACAAAGTTAATAATTAATGGTTATCAACAATCACATAATATACATTTATACATTTGAATCTTAACATATAAATGAAATGATTTGATATATAACTTAGATCATCTCCAATGCAAGCGTGACTTGTGAAAAAAAGAGATGCCACGTAGGATAAATATACGTTATGTTAATAATTGTGTCTTCAATGCAACCGTGCATATTCATCATCAAGCTGACGTGGCAAAAAAAAATATGAGTAATGCTACATTGCCCAAATTTAGTGCCCAAATCTGGTGCCCAAATGATGTAGCAACAATGTAGACCATTCATTTAAATCATGCAAATCTAATACAATTTAAATGAATGGTCTACATTGTTGCCACATCATTTGGGCACCAGATTTGGGCAATGTAGCATTACTCAAAAAATATTAGACATTGTCAACATGACCGTCCACTTTCAGACGGTTTGTTGCACAACTATTTTTTAGATTGACTCAACAAACATTTAAAACTAACATTAATTTTTCATATATTTTTGGTAAGGAAATAAAATAAAAAATAAAAAAGGAAAAAAAAGATGGACACGTCAGTAAAAAAATTGTGTTTTAGACGGAAGCATTGGAGACCAAATTTTAAATTGATTGTCTATCAAGTCTATTTTTATGCCATATAAGAAGCAAGACTCTTGACATTGTTGCCATGTCAATAATTATTGGTATGCAAGACACTTTTGCATTAGAGATGCTCTTATCAGATATGAGATTTTACACGTTTTTTTCATATAAGATTATAGATTAATCAGACCTTATAATTCCTTATGTATAGTTATTAGGTTTGATAATCTAATATCTCACATTTCGATATAGTGATCGAAAATAAAAAGCAATAGAAGTACTTTAATTTAACCTTGGAGAAATTATCCTTTGGGACGACTCCTTTCTTGCGCAAAGTAGTGATTCCATCAGGCAAGTCTTGGCCTAAACACAACACAAGAATCCCCATTATCACATGCAACAATCCAGGAACAAAAAACGCAATCCTCCATGCCGTAAACGGCGTCACCCCAGCTCTCTTTATCATCTCAAAAATGAACGGCATCAGCAGCTGGGTCACTCCACCGCCCGTATTTCCCCACCCTGCCGCGGTGCCATTAACCAGTCCAATAATCTTGCCGTTGAACATCGTACTCATCCAGTACTGGCACGACACGAACGTTGCAAGCGAGAACCCGATCATGAACCGGACTGCTACGTACCCTCCAGCGGAGGAAACGAAGGGCATGCAAAACACGGTTGGTGCCGAAAGCATGATTAGGAAGGCGCAGGCGTAGCGCGGGCCTAAAAGGTCACATGCGGCGCCAATTACGAGCCTGGAGAAGATGCTGCCAGATACGGAGGCAATGCCGGCGTTGCCGATGTCGGTCTTGGTTAGGTTGAGGTTGTCCCGGATGATGGGTACTAAAGGAGCGGCGGCGAAGGTAGAGACGAAGCAAGTGAAGAAGGAGAGCCAAGAGAGGTGAAAAGTGGTCATGTGAGGGTGGGCTAATGAGAGGAGATTGAAGATTTTGGATTTGTGTTCTGAGTCGACTGGGAGGCTGAATTTCGCGGTTCGGTCTGTGGGGATTGTTGGGGAGGTGACTGTGAAAGCGAAGGCTTTTTCTTTGGCTGAAACTCCATGCATGGAGCTTCCTGGAGCGTTTTCATCTGTATCCGCCATGTCTGGATCGATATTATTCTAAGGTTTGAATCTGTGTTGAAAATGGAATTAAAAAGCAATTAGCTGCTTCTTTTATATATATATTACTGTTTTGAAGGTGGTTGGAGACTAAAAAATGGAGTTCAATCATCAAGGTCCAAACCTGTATTGTAAATATAATCTCCCATTACATAGCAATGGGTAAAAGAGTTGGAGACCCCTGAATGGTCATTCCAACCTTTCTTGTAAAACCTAATCGTCCCGACAAACCCTAACCCACGATGATGTTGGCTAAAAAAAAAAAAAAAAAGTTATTGTGAAGTTAATATAGTATATAGTTAACTCTTCAAAGCTTATATATAAAATTAATTGTTGGAGATTCCAATAGTTGATGTTGAAATAGAATTCTTACTTGTTTTGGTAAATGGGGTCCCACTAGTTATACCAAAGGTCACTTTGTTTATATTATCTCATGCCAAAAATTTCAATTGATTAGTAATTAATTTTTATTTTTTTTGAAAGGTTATCATTAAATAATTAATTGGCTTCATATAAATGCAGTAATATTCATATATTTTTTTGGCTGTCAACCAATGATTTTATTACTTTAATTTCTTTAAAACTCCTATTTTGATACAAATTATCCATATTTAAACTTCTTTTTTTCAACACATGCATGCTTCTCACTCCCTGAATTATGAGCTTCGCACATACATAATGAGAATCAGGATGTCAATAAGAGATAATTAATGATTATATGTCTCATTTTTATTTTCTAGGATGTGTTAACAAAATTCATTTATCTCTAGAAGAAGAAAAAAAAGTATATCCGTGCTTGTGCTCTTGAGAGCTTGTTAAAGCTAAGCCGATTTTGTCTTGACACCTACAGATTTTTCTCTCTTGTATCAAGATCTAGCATCTTATTTAATCAGCAAAGCAGCTCCTTGATCGGCCAGCTGCAATATATTTAAATGTAAAAGGACAAGGGAAAAAATATAAAAGTTAAGATCGAGACTCGTAGATTGGACTGCCCTTCTTCTATATGTTGTTTTCTTGAGTCTTTTATATATATATATATATGGATTATTATATATATATATATGTATATAATAATCTAATATTAATGCAATAAGATGAAAATTGTATAGTCATTGAAATATTTTATCTAATTAATTACTTGTATTTTACTTTTCTGTCAGCGTCTATTGGACGCTTACCAAAGCTAAGTTAATGGAAGAGGATTTTATTAAAATAGAGCGTAGATAGATATTTATTGAATTGTTAATAACATTACTTTTATTTTATGGTTTTATTGAGAACTAATCCATTTTGAAGGATCAAGTTATAACATAACCTGTTTTTTGAAAATTTAATTTGCAAAAGTAACTCAATTAGGACAGTATTGCTCTTATCAATTTTAAAGTGTGTTGTTTACAAATCTATAATTCCAAACAGTGTTGCAAACTTTAAAATGACGTTGCAAACTTCTAAACAGCATTGCAAACTTCCAAATGTCTATCTGAATTTTGGAAACAAAAAAGAATATCCGAGAAACCAACGATACATTTCAACATGTGTCCAAACTCAGTTGAAAAAATTTAGTCTATGACAACATTCAATTAACAACATACATGAGGTATATGTTGCGAAAAGTCACCTACCTCCGCAACACACATAAAATGTGTGTTGTCGAAATGACTTACGGCAACACGCAAACATATGTTGTCAATAATAAGACACATACGATAACACACAATCTATGGATGTTGTGAAAAGTCACTTATTGCAATATACATTGCACGTTATTAAAAAAACATAATATATAACAAACAAACTTCATGTGTTGTTAAAAAGTAAGTATTTAGCAACACGTAGCTTCGTGTGTTGTTAAATTACTGGGATTCGGCAACACACATCTTTGTGAGTTGTTAAAAAGCCAGTGTGTTGCTAAAAAGCCAGTATTTAGCAACACACATCTTCACGTGTTGTTAAAAAGTTAGTATTTAGCAACGTACGGCTTCGAAAGTTGTTAAAATTTTAGGATTTAACAAAGCACATCTTCTCATGTTGTTAAAAGTCGTGTATTCCTCAACATTTTATTATTATATGTTGTCTCAGAGATATTTTTAACAACATACATTTTTGTATGCTGGTGTAGAGATATCATTAACATAATACGTTTTCGTATGTTATTGTAGATATATCTTTAGCAACATCCATTTTTTTGTATGTTGTCGTAAAGTGACAATTAACAACATACATTTTTTTGTATGTTGTGGTAGAGATAACATTAGTAAGATACAATTGTATGTTGTCAAAAGTCTAATTTTTTTTTTTATAAAAAAATAAACTAAGTCTACTGTTTTTTTAACAACATTTTATCTACATTAACAAAGGTCTATTAAATTATTAAATTTTTTTAAACGTTAATTTTAAAAAAATAATGGTATTGTTATCACCTATAAAATTATTTTCTACAATAATTTAATCTGATCACTTTAATTTAAAAATTATAAATTCATTTATAAATAGAAAACTATGTGTATATTAACAATATATAGAAAGATATATAACAATAACTAAATTATTATATTCTAATTTATTATTTTGATTTTTTAGATCTTTAAATCTAGTTAATCTCATGTATTCTTGTTCATTGTAAAATATATATAAACATTTAAGGGGTCATGAAATTAGAAGCTGAACATTCTATTTTGATGTTGTTGTATGTGTCTTGTTATTGCCAACAAATGTTTGTACATTGATGTAAGTCACTTTCACAGCACACATTTTTTGCACATTGCAATATATGACTTTTGACAACATGAATTTTTATTAAGTTGTCAAAAGTCTTATTTTTTTATTTATTATTATTAACATTATTTTCTTATTGACAAATGTTTTCTAAATTATTAAATTTATTTAAATATTAATTTTTAAAAAGAATGGTGTTGCTATCCCTCGTAAAATTATTTTCTACACAAATTTAAGCTTGTCACTTTTTAAAATCAGAACAATATTTATCCAAAAATATTACCGGAAAAATAATGCTAGAATGAAAAAAAAAAAAAATTGTGCAAATGATGAGGCATGTGAGATGCCAAGATTTTAAAAATCATGAAATTATAGTGTGAGTAATATGATCTTTCTATTTTTTGAAGCATTACAAAAATTCGAAGTTATTTTTAAGAAGCAGAAGAACTCGAACCCGCAACCTCGTGGTACAGGTGTAAAAGGCATATCATTGGACCATCTTCATCTCATCGAGTGTATGATATGATCTCGACAACTCATATGTCATATCTTTTGGACATGATTTTGAACAAATATTTTTTATAGTCTATCATCACTCATTACCAAAATGAGTTTAAATTATCGTAATAAAAATATTAATTTTTTAAATAAAATATTAATTAAAAAAATTAATAAAAATTTAATAACATATATAGGTTATATATAAATAAGTTTATAATAATAACAAAGTCAAGCTTACAGCAAAATGGTAAGGCATCCACTCTCATTTATCAAGACCCCATGGTTCAATACTTCTCCCATGCAAAGTTAAATGTGTCATTATCAATTGGGCCATAGGTCCAATAGTAGTTGGTGGGTGCATGAAGCAAGCCAAGTAGTTGAGCCCAGTAGTTGGTATGTTGTCGTTGTGCTAAGGCCACTCAAGCTAGCGCATCAGCAACATATAGTCGCAAAATTAAGTCTCGCGTATATTTTTTGTGTATTTTGAGACTTATTTTGGTGTTTTTGAGCCTTATTTTGGTGTTTCAGATACTTATTAGGTAGTTTCCAAGACTTCATAGATATATTTACAATTTCTGAGAATTTATGGGTAAAAATAAAAAATTTCAATTTTTTTTTTTTTTTTGTCATCTTCTTCATCGAGACCTCCATTGAAGGTCGATTTTGACCTCCAATGGAGGTCTATTTCTACCACCATTGGAGGTCACCATTGTAGGCAGATTTCAAACTGACCTCCAATGGTCTTTCATCTCCATTGATGGAGGTTTTTGAAAAGAAAAAAAAAACCTAAAAATGGTACAAACGTAATTAAATAAAGGGATGAGGGTATTTTAGTCTATTAATAGCATTTAAACTTATTAATTTAGTGATGCTCTCAAAATTCAACATAAAAATAGTGATATTTCCCACCATTCCCACTGCTCTATTATATATGTACAAATAAACTATTTTAACAAAAATAAACAACAATAATACACACATTTGATGGTATAAAGTTAATATAAATAAATAAATAAATAACGTTTAAGCTTTAATAGAAGTAGAAAATGAGTAAGTAAGGGTATAATAGTACTTCCACACGAAAAATGAGTTACTTTTGTAAGAATTTCAAAAACGGGTTATGTTGTAACATGACCCTTCAAAATGGGCTGATTCTCAATAAAATCCTTTATTTTAAGAGTGTGAAAAATAGTTACTACATGAACTCACAATCTCACGGTATTGGTGTGAAATACATATCACTACACCAATATCATATGTAACTATAAATATTATGTTTAAAGGTATTTTGTAACTTAATTTTAATGATAATATTGGTAGAAGATAAATGTGAAGTAGCTCGATTGTGAATTGACAATTAGGTTATTACATAAACAATGAACTTAATTGCTGATAGATAATTGTATTGCATGTCTAATATTTATTCCTATATATGATACTAAAAGTATAGAATTGAAGGTTTTCTTTTGAAAAACAAAAGGAATGGAGATAAAAGACGATACTTTCAGGTAATATTTTAGGGGCTAGGCCAGACACAAAGCATAATAAAAAGACAATACGTACATTTTCGTTGGTTTTAATTAATTAAGTGAAAATATTTGTATTCCTCAAAAAATATTTGTGCACCCCTTTTTTATAGATAACTGATCAATTTTTTTTTTTTTAAAAAACTTATATATTGTAAGTACACTCGATCCACATATTACTGAATATGTCCATTCTTAAAAAAAGGAAAAAAAAAAAAAGAATATGTCCATTCCTTTTTTTGTATGTCCATTCTCTTAATATATAAAATAAAATAAAATACAAATAATTAAAATGAATTTTTTTTTTAAAATAAAAATAAAAATTGGAGAAGGCCACCGCCTCCCAGATTTGGGAAGATACTGTGCTTTCTATTTGCTTTTGATGGAGGCATCTATCTTTTTTGTTCTATGATGAAGGAGGTAAAACCTCCTTCGTCCTTTTAAACTCAGGACTTGGAGTTGGGAGAAAGGCTGTGGTCTTCTCCTAACTTTTTGATTTAGGTTTTAAAATTAATTTATTTAGTAATATTTTTATAAAAATTATAATATCTTTTTGTTAAGATTTTAATAATTTAATTTAAGCTTAATGTTGAAAATTTAAAAATTTAAAAATTTAAAAATTTGGGGTGTACATATAGATTTAGAGAGGTGCAGATATCGTTACTCTAACTAATTTCTGATGCTTACAATAAAATGAAATGGTAGCGTTAACCTGTACTAAAAATAAAATCAATACCAAGGAAAACATGGGTTTAGAAAAAAAAAAATATTTTAATATTTTCCATTTTGGAGTAAAGAATAATATAATTTCAAATCAAAATCTCTAATAAGTGATTATAAATATACTTCTCTTCAAAAAAAAAAACAAATAATAAATAAATCAATTTGGTGCATTAGATATATTGCATCAACATCTCATACGGACCACATATATAAGGAGTGTATTTGAGGTATTTCAGGGATGTGTGTAAAAAGTAATAGATCCCTAGCTAAGTTCAATAAATAAACTATCCCTAAAATCAAATGTTTATAAATTTGGGATGGGGAAATTCACTTCTGTTACCGTTTACATCCTTGTTTTAGGGGAACTTTTACATCTAGATGCTAGTCGGGACAGGACACGTGAGGGATTTTTGACATTCCTAATTATTATCATTAACGGACAGATTGAATACTTTGATTAATTCAAAGTTTCAAACAATCATCTTCGATTTCTACGTGATGCCAATTTTGATTTAGTAATTAATTAATTAATTAACAAGTGCATGCTCTCTCTCTCTCTCTATATATATATATATATTTACCGTTGATGTCGTATCTTTATCGTTTGGCCTAACAAGTTAAATTTTTAACTGATTAATTATTCGATGTAATTAAACAATTAACCAATGGAACTGAGAACATCTTATAATAGTGTTTAAGATACGCCATATATGTCCCTTTCAAAAAAAAAAAAAAAAAAAAAAAAAAAAAGATACGCCATATATGCCAGTCAAAGATTATTTTAGAATGTTTGAAATTACTTTTTGAGAAAGTGATTTTATTAATTACTAATCTTTTGATAAGCCATTCTCTTTGATTTTCAGATTCATTTCATTTACACTGTATATATAATTATTACTAAGTTTTACTTTGGCCCTCTAAAATATTTGTTTTTATATAATAACCTTCAAACTTTAATTTTTTAACCCTAACATATATAATGTTATGGAATCGATTCCACAACTTTATTATTTAATATTTATATAACTAAACATCTAGTTTTGTAACGTTATGGATTACTTCGATTCTATTTTTTTTTTTTTTTTTTTCTTACAAATATGATTTAACTGAAGATCTTTCTGATTTTAATCGAATTTTTGGAAG